>JAGIQG010000005.1:130297418-130304918 GCA_024679065.1 Sphyrna mokarran | reverse complement strand
GGAGGGAGAGAGGGGGGAGAGAGAGAGAGAAGAGAGACACATAAGTGATGGTGAGGCAGGACAGAGGGATCCTTACTCCATCACACATCCCTTTCCCTCCCCCCTCCCTCCCAGCAACAACAGAGAGAAATTGAGTGAGGGAGACTGAGTGGAGGTAGGGAGCAAGGGAGAGAGCAAGTAGGTGGCAGCAAAGGAGGGGGGAGCGATAGACAGTGAAGGGCAACGAGGTCCATAGAGGGGGAGTGAGAGTCAGCGAGGGGATGAGGACCAGCGAGTGGGGTGCGAGCGGGTAGGAGGCAGAGTGAGGAGCAGTGAGGAGGAAGGAGGGGAGGGAAGTGGCAGTGAAGGGGAGCGAGGGTCAGTGAATGGGAGTGAGGGGAGAGTGAGGGACAGCTGGGGCAGTGAGAGAGAGCAAGTGGAGGTGAGGGGGGAGCAAGGGAGGAGTGAGAGTGAGCAAGGGCAGAATGAGGGGGGAATGAGGTGCAGGGATGGAGAGTGAAGGGGCAGCGAGGAGGCGTGAAGGACATTAAAGGGTAGCAAGGGGCAGTGAAGGAGAATGAGGGACAACGAGGGGATAGCGAGGGAAGTGACGGACAGCAAGGGGAGTGAGGAACAGCGAGGGAGTAGCGAGGGGAGGGAGGGATAATGAGGATGTAGTGAGGGGCAGTAAGGAGGGGAGTGAGGAACAGCAAGGAGGCAGCAAGGAGGAGTGAGGGACAGTGAGGGACAGTGAGGAGGAGTGAGGGATAGAGCGGGCACTCACCTTCAGCAGGCTGGTCTTGGGTATGCACAGCAGGTTAGCGCTGGCAGACAGTTTGCGGAAATATTCTGCCGCAATGTCACCCAGACCCACACCCTGCAGCCAGTCCAAAATCAGGTCCAGATTCGTCCGCATCTGAACACCCCGCGCCCACTGATAGAAAGATCCAGTCTCACCTACAGAGAGGGAGAGAGGGACAGAGAGAGAGAGAGAGAGAGAGGGAGAGAGGGACAGAGAGAGAGAGAGAGAGAGAGTGAGAGAGGGACAGAGAGAGAGGAAGAGAGGGACAGAGATAGAGAGAGAGACAGAGATAGAGAGAGTGAGAGGGACAGAGAGAGAGAGGGGACAGAGAGAGAGAGAGACAGAGATAGAGAGAGTGAGAGGGACAGAGAGAGAGGGGGGGGACAGAGAGAGAGACAGAGAGAGAGAGGGAGAGAGGGACAGAGATAGAGTGAGAGACAGAGATAGAGAGAGTGAGAGGGACAGAGAGAGAGGAGAGAGAGAGAGGAGAGAGACAGAGATAGAGAGAGTGAGAGGGACAGAGAGAGAGGGGGGGACAGAGAGAGAGACAGAGAGAGAGAGGGAGAGAGGGACAGAGATAGAGTGAGAGACAGAGATAGAGAGAGTGAGAGGGACAGGGAGAGAGAGAGAGAGAGAGAGGGGAGAGAGACAGAGATAGAGAGAGTGAGAGGGACAGAGAGAGAGGGGGGGACAGAGAGAGAGAAGGAGGAGAGAGGGAGAGAGGGACAGAGATAGAGTGAGAGACAGAGATAGAGAGAGTGAGAGGGACAGAGAGAGAGAGGGGGACAGAGAGAGAGGGACGGAGAGAGAGAGGGAGAGAGGGACAGAGATAGAGAGAGTGAGAGACAGAGATAGAGATGAGAGGGACAGAGAGAGAGGGGGGACAGAGAGAGGAGAGAGAGGAGAGAGGACAGAGATAGAGAGAGTGAGAGGACAGAGAGAGAAGAGGGGGACAGAGAGGGAGAGAGGGACAGAGATAGAGAGGGGGACAGAGAGTGAGAGAGGGACAGGGACAGAGACAGAGAGACAAAGAGAGAGGCAGAGGCAGAGATAGAGGGACAGAGAAAGAGGGACACAGAGAGAGAGAGACAGAGAGAGAAGGACAGAGAGAGAGGGACAGAGAGAGAGGGACAGAGACAGAGAGAGAGACACAGAGAGAGAGTAAGAGACAGAAACGATGCGAGAGAGAGCAAGGGAGAGACAGAGAGAGAGAAAAAGGACATAACATAAATGGTGGAAGTAGAGATTACAATATGTTTCACAATGAGATTCTCGCTCTCTGTTCTCGAGCTCCTCCTGGTCACCCTGTGATGCCCCACTCAGTCAAATAGCCATGCTTCATTCCCTCAGTGTTTGGACTGTGGAAGAATGGGCCCATAGCAAATCGAGAGCCCTGTGAGTTCAGAGCTGAGAGCTCCCCATTTCTGTTATAGTTTCACAGTATTTTCCACTCTCCGTTCTCATTATTCATTCCCAGTACGTGGGCTGCCCTGGCCGGGAGCAGTCAGTATTACCCATCCCTAACTGCCCCTTAAAAAGGTGGTGGGGCAGCTGCCATCTTGAACCTGCTGCCATCCCGCTACACCCACAGTGCTGTTAGGGAGGGAGTTCCAGGATTTTGACCCCAGTGACAGTGAAGGAACGGCCGATATATTTCCAAGTCAGGATGGTGTGTGTGGGGCTCAGGCGGGGAACTTGCAGGTGCTGGTGTTCCCCATGTGTCTGCTGCCCTTGTCCTTCTAGAGGGTAGAGGTGGTGGGTTTGGAAGGTGCTGTAGAAGGAGCCTTGGTGAGTCACTGCAGTGCATCTTGTAGATGGTACACACGGCTGTCTCTGTGTGTCGGTGGTGGAGGGAGTGAATGTTGAAGGTGGGGGTTAGTGTGTCGATCGAGCGGGGGCTGCTTTGTCCTGGATGGTGTCGAGCTTCTCGAGTGTTGTTGGGAGCTGCACTCATCCAGGCAAGTGGAGAGTATTCCATCACACTCCTGAGTTATGTCCTTGTAGATGGTGGACAGGTTTTGGGGGGAGTCAGGAGGTGAGTTACTCTCTGCAGGATTCCCAGTCTCTGACCTGTCTGGGAGCCACAGTATTTATATGGCTGGATCCTCATTAAGAATCAAACCTGCAAGTGTTGATTCAACTCAAACAGTGCAACCTTTGGAAGTATTATTCTGCACAGTTTCAGCAACCCTGTTCTCTTCCCACAGCCTTGGATCAAATCCAAACTAATCCCACTGCCCTGTTCTCTCCCCATAGCCCTGTATCAATCCCAAACTAATTCCACTGCCCTGTTCTCTCCCCATAGCCCTGTATCAATCCCAAACTAATCCCACTACCCCACTCTCTCCCCGTAGCCCTGTATCGATCCCCAAACTAATCCCACTGCCCCGCTCTCTCCCCATAGCCCTGTATCAATCCCCAAACTAATCCCACTGCCCCATTCTCTCCCCATAGCCCTGTATCAATCCCCAAACTAATCCCACTGTCCCACTCTCTCCCCATAGCCCTGTATCAATCCCCAAACTAATCCCACTGTCCCACTCTCTCCCCATAGCCCTGTATCAATCCCCAAACTAATCCCACTGCCCGCCTCTCTCCCCATAGCCCTGTATCAATCCCCAAACTAATCCCACTGCCCCGCTCTCTCCCCATAGCCCTGTATCAATCCCCAAACTAATCCCACTGTCCCGCTCTCTCCCCATAGCCCTGTATCAATCCCCAAACTAATCCCACTGCCCCGCTCTCTCCCCATAGCCCTGTATCAATCCCCAAACTAATCCCACTGCCCCGCTCTCTCCCATAGCCCTGTATCAATCCCCAAACTAATCCCACTGTCCCGCTCTCTCCCCATAGCCCTGTATCAATCCCCAAACTAATCCCACTGCCCCTCTCTCTCCCATAGCCCTGTATCAATCCCCAAACTAATCCCACTGCCCCACTCTCTCCCCATAGCCCTGTATCAATCCCCAAACTAATCCCACTGCCCCACTCTCTCCCCATAGCCCTGTATCAATCCCCAAACTAATCCCACTGCCCCGCTCTCTCCCCATAGCCCTGTATCAATCCCCAAACTAATCCCACTGCCCCGCTCTCTCCCCATAGCCCTGTATCAATCCCCAAACTAATCCCACTGCCCCACTCTCTCCCCATAGCCCTGTATCAATCCCCAAACTAATCCCACTGCCCCGCTCTCTCCCCATAGCCCTGTATCAATCCCCAAACTAATCCCACTGTCCCCGCTCTCTCCCCATAGCCCTGTATCAATCCCCAAACTAATCCCACTGTCCCGCTCTCTCCCCATAGCCCTGTTCAATCCAAACTAATCCCACTGCCCCTCTCTCCCCATAGCCCTGTATCAATCCCAAACTAATCCCACTGCCCCGCTCTCTCCCCATAGCCCTGTATCAATCCCCAAACTAATCCCACTGCCCCGCTCTCTCCCCATAGCCCTGTATCAATCCCCAAACTAATCCCACTGCCCCGCTCTCTCCCCATAGCCCTGTATCAATCCCCAAACTAATCCCACTGCCCCGCTCTCTCCCCATAGCCCTGTATCAATCCCCAAACTAATCCCACTGCCCCGCTCTCTCCCCATAGCCCTGTATCAATCCCCAAACTAATCCCACTGCCCCACTCTCTCCCCATAGCCCTGTATCAATCCCCAAACTAATCCCACTTCCCGCTCTCTCCCCATAGCCTGTATCAATCCCCAAACTAATCCCACTGCCCCGCTCTCTCCCCATAGCCCTGTATCAATCCCAAACTAATCCCACTGCCCCGCTCTCTCCCCATAGCCCTGTATCAATCCCCAAACTAATCCCACTGCCCCGCTCTCTCCCCATAGCCCTGTATCAATCCCCAAACTAATCCCACTGCCCCGCTCTCTCCCCATAGCCCTGTATCAATCCCCAAACTAATCCCACTGCCCCGCTCTCTCCCCATAGCCCTGTATCAATCCCCAAACTAATCCCACTGCCCCGCTCTCTCCCCATAGCCCTGTATCAATCCCCAAACTAATCCCACTGCCCCGCTCTCTCCCCATAGCCCTGTATCAATCCCCAAACTAATCCCACTGCCCCGCTCTCTCCCCATAGCCCTGTATCAATCCCAAACTAATCCCACTGCCCCGCTCTCTCCACATAGCCCTGTATCAATCCCCAAACTAATCCCACTGCCCCGCTCTCTCCCCATAGCCCTGTATCAATCCCAAACTAATCCCACTGCCCCTCTCTCTCCCCATAGCCCTGTATCAATCCCCAAACTAATCCCACTGCCCCGCTCTCTCCCCATAGCCCGTATCAATCCCCAAACTAATCCCACTGCCCCGCTCTCTCCCCATAGCCCTGTATCAATCCCAACTAATCCCACTGCCCCGCTCTCTCCCCATAGCCCTGTATCAATCCCCAAACTAATCCCACTGCCCCGCTCTCTCCCCATAGCCCTGTATCAATCCCCAAACTAATCCCACTGCCCCGCTCTCTCCCCATAGCCCTGTATCAATCCCCAAACTAATCCCACTGCCCCGCTCTCTCCCCATAGCCCTGTATCAATCCCAAACTAATCCCACTGCCCCTCTCTCCCCTATGATCACAAACTAATCCCACTGTCCCACTCTCTCCCCATAGCCCTGTATCAATCCCCAAACTAATCCCACTGCCCCACTCTCTCCCCATAGCCCTGTATCAATCCCAAACTAATCCCACTGCCCCGCTCTCTCCATAGCCCGTATCAATCCCCAAACTAATCCCACTGCCCCACTCTCTCCCCATAGCCCTGTATCAATCCCAAACTAATCCCACTGTCCCGCTCTCTCCCCATAGCCCTGTATCAATCCCCAAACTAATCCCACTGCCCCACTCTCTCCCCATAGCCCTGTATCAATCCCCAAACTAATCCCACTGCCCCGCTCTCTCCCCATAGCCCTGTATCAATCCCCAAACTAATCCCACTGCCCCGCTCTCTCCCCATAGCCCTGTATCAATCCCCAAACTAATCCCACTGCCCCGCTCTCTCCCCATAGCCCTGTATCAATCCCCAAACTAATCCCACTGCCCCACTCTCTCCCCATAGCCCTGTATCAATCCCCAAACTAATCCCACTGCCCTGCTCTCTCCCCATAGCCCTGTATCAATCCCCAAACTAATCCCACTGCCCCGCTCTCTCCCCATAGCCCTGTATCAATCCCCAAACTAATCCCACTGCCCCACTCTCTCCCCATAGCCCTGTATCAATCCCCAAACTAATCCCACTGCCCCACTCTCTCCCCATAGCCCTGTATCAATCCCCAAACTAATCCCACTGTCCCCGCTCTCTCCCCATAGCCCTGTATCAATCCCCAAACTAATCCCACTGTCCCGCTCTCTCCCCATAGCCCTGTATCAATCCCAAACTAATCCCACTGCCCACTCTCTCCCCATAGCCCTGTATCAATCCCCAAACTAATCCCACTGCCCCGCTCTCTCCCATAGCCCTGTATCAATCCCCAAACTAATCCCACTGCCCCGCTCTCTCCCCATAGCCCTGTATCAATCCCCAAACTAATCCCACTGGCCTGCTCTCTCCCCATAGTCCTGTATCAATCCCAAACTAATCCCACTGCCCCGCTCTCTCCCCATAGCCCTGTATCAATCCCAAACTAATCCCACTGTCCTCCTCTCTCCCCATAGCCCTGTATCAATCCCCAAACTAATCCCACTGCCCCGCTCTCTCCCCATAGCCCTGTATCAATCCCCAAACTAATCCCACTGCCCCGCTCTCTCCCCATAGCCCTGTATCAATCCCCAAACTAATCCCACTGCCCCACTTTCTCCCCATAATCCATCATATCCTCGTGATACTGTCACTAGATTACTAATGTAGAAACCCAGCCAATATTTTGGGGACCTGCATTCGAATCCCGTCGCAGCAGATAGTGGAATTTGAATTCAATAAAAAAATCTGTGATTAAGAATCTATTGATAACCATGAAACCATTGTCAAGTGTCGGAAAAATCCGCCTTGTTCACAAATATCCTTTCAGGAAGGAAATCTTCCTTACCCAGTCTGCCCTAAAGTGAATCCAGGGTCATAGCAATATGGTTCACTCTTACCTGCCCTTCGGTAACTAGGGATGGGCAATAAATACTGGCCCAGCCAGTGAGACCTCATCTTCCACAAATGAATAAATACACTCCCTCACACACACACACAGACACAGGCACACACACACACACAGACACAGACACACACACACACAGACACAGACACACACACAGACACACACACACACACACAGACACACACAGACACACCACACACACACCAACACACAGACACACACAGACACACACACACACACACACACACACACACCAGACACACACAACACACACACAAGAACACACACACACACACACCACACCACACACACTCACACAGGACACACACACACACACAGACACACACACAGACAACACAACCACACACACACAGACACACACACACAGACAACACACACACACACACACACACACACACACGCACACACACACACAGACACACACACACATGTGCGCACATACACACACACATACATACTCTCACACACATACTCTCTCTCACACACTCTCACTCACACATTCTCTCACACATTCTCTCACAGAGTCTCTCACACACTCTGACACTCTCACACACTCTTTCACACTCTCTCACACTCTCTCTCTTACACTCTCTCTCTCACA
>JAGIQG010000005.1:130242389-130289818 GCA_024679065.1 Sphyrna mokarran | reverse complement strand
AGAGACAGAGAGGGGGAGAGAGACAGAGAGGGGGAGACAGTAAGAGGGAGAGAGTGAGACAGGGAGTGAAGAGGGAGATGGAGCCAGTTGACCATCAATCCCCAGGAAAGGGTGCAGAGCTCAGGGTTGGGGAGTTTGGAGAGGTTAGAAACATTCCCCAATCCCCTCGCTCGCTCCCTCTCTGCCCCCAAGGAGAGGGTACACTACCCCCCTCAGCAGCCCCCCCCCCGCCGCAGTCAGCGCGGGCAGCGCAGGGGGGGTTCGGAAGAGTGACAGGGGAGGTGACAGGCCAGCTCAAAGGCACGGGCAAAGGCCTGTGGACAGCGGGGGCACCGGAAGGCAGGCTGCTGCTCCCCAGGCAGGCGGCAGCGATGCTTGAGGAAGTCGACCAGCTGGGGGAAGGTGCAGTGGCACAGCGCACAGTCAAAGGTCTCAGCACGCAAACACCGTCTGCCTGGCTCAGCCGGAGACTCGCCGGGATCCCGGGAAGGCGGGGGGGACGGCTCCGGGTGTCCTTCCGGGAGAGCGAGGGGCTGGCTGTCCTCTGGAGGCCCGAGGCTGCGCGGGAGATCAGAGCCTCGGGACAAAGGGGGGATCCAGGCTCCCCGGGAGCCTGGGGGAGGCTGGGGTTCCGGTGGCGCGGGGGCCGAAACGGCGAGGGAGGGTGGGGAATCAGTTCCCCGAGGGTGGGGAGGCTCGAGGGGGGACAGGGCGGCGCAGGAGAGAGGGGGCTCTGCTCTCCAGGGATCGGGGGGGCTCGAGGGGGGAGCGGGGCAGTGTGGGAGGGTGGGGGGTCTGCTCCTCGGGGGTCAGGGGGATCGAGGGAGGGTGAGACCGCGTGGGAGGGTGGGGCACTGGCCCGCGAGGATCTGGGGGTGGAGAGGCAGTGCAGGAGGGCGGGGAATCAGGTCCTGGGGGGTCGGGGGGCCAGAGGGGGGACGGGGGGCCAGCTCCCTGGAGGTTGTGGGGCCTGAGGGGGTCGGGGGCGGCCCGGAAAGGCGGGGGGTCTGCTCCCTGGGGGTTAGTGGGCCCGAGCGGAGCGCGGGAGGGCGGGGGCTCGACTCCCTGGGTTTCAGGAGGCCTGAGGGGGTCAGGGGCAGCGTGGGAGGTGGGGGGGCCGGCGGCAGCCCGGGAAGGAGGGAGCCCGGCCCCCTCCGCCCCGGCGGCACCCCCCGCGCCGCCGGCGGCCTCCCGGAAGGCTCGGCAGTTGCGCCGCTGGTGGCCCCGGAGGCCAGACGGGGCCTTGAAGGCCTTGCCGCAGGCCGGGCAGGCGTGGGGGCGCAGTTGGGTGTGCGTGCGCCGGTGGCGGCCCAGCATGGAGGAGCGCGTGAAGCCCTTGCCACAGGAGGGGCAGACGTAGGGGCGCTCGCCGGTGTGGAGGCGGGCGTGCTGGTCCAGGTCGCGGCCGCTCTTGAAGGCCCGGGGGCAGGCGGGGCAGGGGTAGGGGGCCTGCTCTGAGTGCGAGCGGCCGTGCCTCGCCAGCTCGTACGGATAGCGGAAACCCTTGCCACAGGCCGGGCAGGTGTGGCGCGGGGGCTCCGGCTGGTGGCGGCTCTGGTGCTTGAGGAGGTAGGAGGCCGTCTTGAAGCGCTTGTCACAGGAGGGGCAGGCATAGGGGGTCTGGTCTGAGTGCGTGCGCAGGTGCTGCGCCAGGTAGTGTGGCCGCTTGAAGCGCTTGTCACACAGAGGGCAGGGGTGGGGCGCCTCGTCTGTGTGGGTCAGCCGGTGCCGCAGCAGCTCGTAGGAGTTGACAAAGCCCTTGCCGCAGGCCGGGCAGCCGAAGGGCCTCTCGTCGGTGTGGCTGCGCTGGTGCCGCAGAAGGTGGGAGGCCCGGCTGTAACTGCGGCCGCACTGGCCGCAGACGAAGCCGGGGGGCGGCGGGGGGTGCCCGTGGGCCGCCTGGTGGGCCTGCAGCTCGCCCGAGGCCGCGAAGGCCAGCCGGCAGAGGGGGCAGGCGAAGGGGCCCTGGCCCTCGTGGCCCTGCAGGTGGTGGCGAGCCAGGGCCCCCGCATCGGCGAAGGGCTTGCCGCACACCGCGCACTTCAGCCGGGGAGGCAGCGGAGCCGGCCGAGGGGGAGGGCGGGGGCGGCACCGGGGGCAGGGGGCGCCAGCCTCCGGCAGGGGCTGCCCGCACTCCGGGCAGTCGGCGTCCCCGGGCGGGGGGGCGACCCCCCTCACCGGCTCCTCCCCGGCAGTCTCCGGGAGTGGGGCCGGCGGCAGGGAGGGGGTAGGAGGAGGAGGAGGAGGCGGCCTCTGGTGGAGCCGGCGGTGGCGCCGCAGGGTGCCGGGGTCCCGGAAGGCCTTGCCGCACTCGGTGCAGGGGTAGGGCCGCTCCCCGGTGTGCCCGTACTCGTGGCGCAGCAGGTGGGCCGAGCGGCTGTAGGCCTTGCCGCAGACGCCGCAGCGGAAGGGGCGCCGGCGGGGGGGCCCGTGCTGCGCCCGCAGGTGGCAGGCCAGCCCCTCGGGCCTGCCGAAGCGCTGCAGGCAGACTGGGCAGCGGTGAGGGCGCCGGGGGTCATGGATCAGCCGGTGCCGCGCCAGCTCGTAACGTTCCTTGAAGGCCCGCCCGCAGTCCGGGCAGGCAAAGGCGGGCGGGCGTTCGTGGCGACGCCGGTGCTTCTGGAGGTACCAAGGCGTGGCGAAGCGCTTGGGGCACAGCGGGCAGAGGTAGGGGCGCTCGGCGTCACCCTCCTCGGACAGGACCGGCCCCCTGGCCGCCTCCTGTGGGCACCGGTGCCGCGCCAGCACCTGGAAGTAGCCAAAGACCCGCCCGCAGCTGGAGCAGATGAAGGGGGTCCGGGGCGGGTGCCGCGCCCGATGCCAGCAGAGGCGCCAGGAGCGCCGGAAGCGCTTGCCGCAGTCGCCGCAGCGGAGCGGGCGCCGGGGCGGGAGGCCGGGCCCCCGGGGGGCTAACCCCCGAGCCCCTCCCTGCCTCGTCGCCACCACACTGCTCTTTGGAGGTCGGACGCGAGCGCGCATCCCCGTCCCACGTCTGCCGAAGCCGCCCCACCCGTCCCCGGCGTCCCTCCCCGCCTTCCGGGCGGCGTCTCTGTCTCTCTCGTTCTCCTGTCCTCCATCGTGATGGTGTACTGGCCCCTTTGCCGCGGGCCGCGTGTAGCAGGGGCTCTCTTGGGGATCCCAGCCAGGTTCGCTCATCGACGTTGGCCGCGGTGCTTGGGGGTGGGGGGCCGGCTCGCGACGGGAGTCCGCCTCTGGCTGGGCTGCGTTCGGCGCCGGCCCCCGCCACGGGTCTTCTCCGGCCTCGCCCTCTCGCCAGCTATCCCTCTCCCTTTGCTCTCGCTCTTCCTCTTCTCCAGGGCCATGCGCGGTCCCTCCGTCCGTGCGTCTCCAACGGTGCTCGCGCGCGTGTCTGCGCGTTGCCGGACAGCGTGGCGAGGGGCTTGAGAGCGATGCGGGCAATGCAGAGAAGCCCTGCAAGAGAGGAGGACAACGCAGAGAGGTGTGTGAGATCGGAAACAGCCTCTCAACCCCAGGGGCCATTTTTGGGTCTTTTCGTCAAAGTTTTTCACCTCGAACTCATCAGAGCAGTGCTCCCTTTCACCTACATCTTTATCTCAGTGCACAAATCTTCACCCAAAAAAAGTCTCTTTTTTTGTCAGCAACAAAGGACCAAGAAGGACATGGTGACGAGGAACAAAATAAGAGAGGATCCAATCTCCCCCCACTGTGAGCCACTAAGACCAACTTTAACACCTTTCTTCCAAGCCTCTCCCAAAAGATCTCTCTACCCCACAGTCCCGAAACTGACCCATGTGAGAATCTGAAGTAGAGAGTTCCTAAATAACATCTTTGAAATTCATCACAATTCTATTTATATTCAACACATTTGAAATTAAATCCCGATTAATTCTGTGTATCAATACTTCTGTTCAAACAGGTTTTTGCGATGAGTATGTACAAATTGGGAAAAGTCGGCATGTCAGCTTCCCAAGTCTGCTTTCCATTATAACTTTGACCCTACATTCCCACCGAATCCGATAGCTTTTCACTCTCTCAGTTTTGATATATTTACAAATTTTCATAGTTAAAATATATTTTTGTTAAGTCACAATCATTACAAGTTCACATATTGGTCAAATTTTATATCTTTAGCCAGTTTGAAAGATCGGAGATTGAGGTAGATTCGATGGTTAAGGAGACATATGAGACATTTACCTCTATTAGCCGAGGTACAGAATGTAAGATCAGGGAGGTTAAGATGGAGCTGTATCAAAAAATGGTTAGGCCACAGCTAGAGCACTGTGTGCAGTTCTGATCACCACATTACAGCAAAGATACGATTGCATTGGAGGGGGTGTAGAGGAGATTCACCAGGGTGTTATCTGAGCTGGACTGTTCCAGATATGAAGAGAGGCTGGTTAGACTGGGGCTGTTTTCATAAAATCCCTATTGTACAGCAGGAGGCCATGTGGCCCATCGAGTCTGCACTGACCACAATCCCAGCCAGCCCCTATCCCCATAACTCCGCTTATTTACTCTGCTAATTCCCCTGACACTAAGAGGCAATTTAGCCCAATCCACCTAACCCCCACATCTTTGGACTGTGGGAGGAAACCGGAGCATCCGGAGGAAACTCACGCCGTCCTTAGAGCAGAGAAGGCTGGGGGGGAGGGGGGTCCTGATCAAGGTGTACAAAATTGTGAAGGATACAGGTCTGCTAGTAGGAAGAAACTTTTTCCATTCGCGGAGAGGTCAATAACGGAGGGAGGTGGAGATTTAAGGGAAGCGGCAGAAGATTTTGAGGGGATTTGAGGAAAGGCTTCTTCACCCAGAGAGTAGTGGGAATCTGGAACTTGCTGCCTGTAAGGATGGTAGAGGCGGGAACTCTCACAACAATTAAGTACTTAGATGAGCACTTGGAACGCCATCGCACACGCGGCTACGGAGCAAGTGTTGGACAATGGGATTAGAATAGATAGATATCGGATGGCCAGCACAGATATGATGGGCCGAAGGGCCTCGTTATGTGCTGGAAAACTTTCAGCCTCGGCAATCCTCATGGGAACAGGATTCCCTCGCTCTCCCAGAATCACCAGTCCCATTGGATTCTCACAACATTTCATTATGGACAAGTTGTGGTGAGGGTATTGTGATTCTGCAATGAGATGGAGATAGATTGGCAGAAAGGGTGAAAACCTGGCACGTGGAGTTTAATGTGAGGAAGTGTGAGGTCGCACACTTTGGTCGGAGGAATCAAAAGGCAGATTATTATGTAAATGGAGAGAGACTACAGGTGAGTGAAGTACAGAGGGATCTGGGTGTTCTAGTGCATGAACCACAAAATGCTCGCGTGCAGCTCCAACAAGTTGGCAAAATGGTATTTTGTACTTTATTGCAAAGGGACTGGAATTTAAAAATAGGGAGGTTTTGTTGTAATTGTACAGGCTGTTGGTGAGGCCTCTCCTGGAATATTGTGTACAGTTTTAGTCCCCTTACCTAAAGAAGGACAAAGTGACATTGGAGGCAGTCCCCAGGCTAATTTCTGGGATGAGAGGGTTCTCCCATTGGGAGAGACTGAATAATCTGGCTCTGAATTCCTCGGGTTTAGAAAAGTGAGGAGTGACCTTTTTCAACCATATAAGATCCTGAGGGGGGTTGACAGGGTAGATGGTGAGATGTTTTTACCAGTGGGAGAGTCTGGAACAAGGGGACAAAGCTACAAGATAAAGGACCAGATATTTCACACTGAGGTGTGTAGAAATCTCTTCTCCCAGAGGGTGAGGAAATTCTGGAATTCTTTGTCCCAAAAAGTGCTGGAGGCTGGATCACTGGACGTATTTAAAGTGGAATTGGGTAAATATTTGATGGATTGGGGAATAGAGGGCTGTGGGGAAGTGACACAGAAAAGGAACTGAGACCAGCATAGATCAGCCATGATGGTATTGAATGGGGAAGCAGGTAGGCTGGAAGGGCCGAATGGACGACTCCTATTTACCAAATTCAAAGCAAAACTGCTTTCTCCTGGGCTTTTGCATCATGGAATAAATAAATACAATTTTACATTCTTAGATTTAAGATACTTTTATTCAGATTAATCCTTTTTGATTACAGCTTCTTTACAGACATTAATATTTAAATGTATTTTTGAGATTAATCTCTGATCATTCTCCCATTTGTCCACTCACAGTTTATGATATTAATTCCTAATTTTCACATTTACACATATTTAAAAGATATTTTTACTGCGATTAATTCCCGATGCTCTTAATACATTGAAATATTTTAATATTTGTGTTCGTACTAATCCCTGATTGCTGCAACTTTGAAATTTGTAGATTGTGAATATTTTATGCATATATTTTTAAACATTTTTGAGGTAATCTCTGACTGTTACACGGCACAGAAAAGGGCCCTTCAGCTCATCGAGTCTGTGTCAGGCCAAAATAACCAATTCCCATGGTCCAGCACTTGCTCCGTATTGGATGCGATGCTGTTTCAAGTGCTCATCTTAACACTTCTTCATTGTTGTGAGAGTTCCAGCTCCTACCACCCTTCCAGGCAGCGAGTTCCACATTCCCAACACCCTCTGGGTGAAAAAACTTTACCTCAAATCTCCTCCTGCTCTTTACCCCTTCTCCTCCCATCCCTCCCCTTATCGATCCCTCTATCAAAGGAGAAAGGTTTCTTCCTGTCTATTCTATCCAAGACACTCATGATTTTATACGTCTCAATCATATCCCTTCCTGTGCTATAAAGAAAACAACTCCGGTCTACCCAATCTCTACATTCAGAGCTGAAACACTCCAGCCCAGGCAGCATCCTGGTGAATCCCCTCTGCACCCTCTCCAGTACAATCACATCCTTCCTCTGGTGTGGTTCTGGAACTGCACACAGGGCTCTATTGTGTCCTAACCGGTGTTTTATACAGTTCCATCGTAATCACCCCTGCTCTTAATGCTAATAAAGGCAACTTGCCATCTTACCCACTTTATCCACCTGTCCCGCTACTTTAAGGGCCCCGGGGTACATTCCCCTCTGATCCTTGGTGCTCCCCAGGTTCATCATAGTTAGGAAAACCCATCAATGCCTCTACTTTCTCAGGAGGCTAAAGGAAATTTGGCATGTCAGTTTTGACTCTGACAGTTTTGACCAATTTTTACAGATGCACCATAGAAAGCAATCTTTCTGGTTGTATCACAGCTTGGTCTGGGCTCCTGCTCTGCCCAAGACCACAAGGAACTACAAAAGGTTGTGAACGAAGCCCAGCCCATCATGCAAACCAGATCGCATCCACTGACTCTGTCCACACTTCCCACTGCCTCCCAAAGCAGCCAGCAGAATTAAGGACCCTACGCACCCCGGACATTCTCTCTTCCAAATTCTTCCTTTGGGAAAAAGATACAAAAGTCTGAGATCCCGTACCGACCGACTCAAGAACAGCTTCGTCCCTGCTGCTGTCAGACTTTTGAATGGACCCACTTTGTATCAAGTTGATCTTTTTCTCTATCCTAGCTACATTCTGCACCTCCCCTTTCCTTCTCTATGAACAGAATGCTTTATCTGTATAGCGCGCAAGAAACAATGCTTTTCACTGTATGTTAATACATGTGACAATAATAAATCAAAAATATATATTCCTTGCGCTGTCCACTAGAAATTAATTTAAATATTTATTCATATTTACCTCCACTGAGTTCGTATATTTACTGAAATTTATATTTTAAAATATTTCTATTTGGACGAAATATGTTGACTAACAAACTAGATAGATAAAGTTTCTTATTGCGATTAATCTGTGTTTAACACTTTACATATCTAGATATATATCTTATGAAATGTTGTCGGATTTGACATCTGATAAGTTCATATCTCTACACAATATTCATATCTTAGACTAGCATTGACACTGATATCTGGCAATTGCAATTAGGCATATTAAGACAATTTTGAGATTAAATCCTGATAAGTCTCGATATTTATATATTAATAACATTTAATTCTGATTTTTGCAACTTGAGATATTTAGATTTAAAATATTTTTTATTAATTCCTAGTTAAGTTTATAGATTTGTAATTTTTGTAAGATTCATGATTTTTGCAATAATAGGTATTTTGATTTAAAGTATTTGATTTTTTTTGGCAATAAGATATTTAGATTTAAGATCATAGAATCCCGTAGGGCAGAAGGAGGCTCATCGAATTGGCACCGGCCCCAATGCCACCCAGCCCCTATCCCTATAACCCCATGTATTTACCCTAATCCCCCTGACACGAAGGGGATAATTTAGCAAGGCCAATCCATCTAATCCATACATCTTCGGATTGTGGGAGAAAACTGCAGCACCTGGAGGAAACCAATGCAGACATGGGGAGAACATACAGACTCCACACAGACAGTGACCCTGGCGCAGTAAGGCAGTAGTGTTAACCCACTGCGCCACCCATAAAATAGTTGATATCAAGACCTTTTATTGCGAAAAGATATTTAGATTTCAGATATTTAAATAGTGATTAATCCTAATCATTGCATCTTAGGATTGATTATATTTTAAGACTGAATCCTGATTTTGAGATTAGATATTTAGATAGCTTTTATCAATGTTAATATCTGATTTTTGAAAACTTACATTTGTTTTATTGAGGTTAATTCCTGATCAGTTTCTATATGCATTCGTTTTATATTTTAATAATTAAAATCCATGATTTTAGCAATTATATTTAGATTTAAGACTGAGATTTTTTTCAATTCTAGATATTTAGATTTAAAACATCTTAATAAGCTAAGGCCTAGTTATTAATCCTTTGATTTTTGCAGGTATTGATATTTTAATGATTCAGATTAATTCCTGATTTTTTGCAATAATAATTTAAATAATGATATTGAAATGGGGATTAATTCCTAACTTCTGCAGTTTAAATTATTGCGGATGCTGGAATCTGAAACCAAAAGAGAAAATGCTGGAAAATTTCAGCAGGTCTGGCAGCATCTGTAAGGAGAGAAAAGAGCTGACGTTTCACATTCAGATTTCTCTTTGGTAACAGATGCTGCCAGACCTGCTGAGATTTTCCAGTATTTTCTCCTATTGCAGTTTATAGCATTGCAGATATTAAGAGTTTAATAATAGATTCCTGATTTTTTCCAATTATACATATTTAAGATCTGAATAGGAATTAATACCGTTTATAGAATCCTACAATCAAAAGGAGGCCATTCAGCTCTTTTGAGTCTGCACCGATCACAACCCCAGCCATGCCCCATCCCCACAACCCTATTTTATTCTAGCTAGTCTCCCTGACACTAAGTGGCAATTTAGCACGGCCAACCCACCTAACCCACATGTCTTTTGGGCTGTGGGAGGAAACCCACACAGATATGGGGAGAACATGCAAACTCCACACAGACAATGACCCGAGCCAGGAATCGAACCCAGGTCCCTCATGCGATGAGGCAGCAGTGCTAACTACTGTGCCATCCTATATATTTGCAAATATCTCAATAATTAAGATTAATTCAGGATATTTGAGACATGTAAATGCCTAAATTTTGCAGCTTTTATAGCTTTGCAGAGGTTGAGGATTTGATAATTAAGATTAATTCCTGACTTTTGCAACCATATTTAAATGGGGCTTAATTTCTGATTTTTGCGGTAGATATCTTTGCAGATGTTTAGAGTTGAATAATCAGATTCCTGATTGTAACAGTTATAGATCTTCAAGATTTAAATGGGAATCGATGCAGTTTAGACATTTGCAGATATTATATCTCAATAATTAAGATTAATTTTTGCAATAATGGATATTTAAAATATTTAAATGGGGATTAATTCTGGATTTTTGCAATTAGATATCTAACAATTAAATGGGAATTAATGCAGTTTATATATTTGCAGATATTATATCTCAGTTCAGAATTTTTGCAATTATAGATATTTTGTTTTAATGATTCAGATTAATTCCTGATTTTTGCAATAATGGATATTTAAATAGGGATTAATTCCTCATCATTTGCAATTACAGATTTTAAAGTATTTACTTGCTTGACTTTTTTGCACTTTATATCTTTGCAAATGTTGAGAATTTAATAATTCAGATTCCTAACTGTTGCAATAATAGGGTATTTAACATTTAAATGCAATTTATATATTTGCAGATATTATATCTCAATAATTAAGATTAGTTCAGGGTTTTTGCAATAATGGATATTTAAGTGGGGATTAATTCCTGATTTTTTGCAATTAGCTATTTAATGATTAAATGGGAATTAATGCAGTTTATATTTGCAGATATTTATATCTCAATAATGAATATTAGTTCAGGGTTTTTTGCAATGATAGATATTTAATTGCCTGATTATTGCAGTTGATAGTTTTTGCAGAAGTTGAGATTCTGGGAGGTTATTCCCACTGTTTATCTGGTTTACACCTTTGCAGATGGGGATATTTTGACCTATTTGGGTTTATTTTAGTCCCTGTAGGTTCCCCCTCCAGCCTGACCCCCCCCAGAGGTTGCATTGCAGGGTTGTGCTGTTAGGGGAACCATCCCCCCCTGACTGTGGGGTGAGTTTGGAAGGATTGATTTACCTTTTGTGTGTTGCTCCAGCTGCCTCCCCTCCCTGTGTCTGCCTCTGCCAAGGGCCTGGGAGCCACTTCCGGTCAGAGCCTGACCCCTGACCCCAGCCCGGCCCCGCCCCTCCCCCGCCACACAAAGACACTTCCGGTGGCGCTCGGCGACCGGAAGTCACGGGGGGAGGCCAAAGGGGGACGGACCCGCCAGTACTGCGGAGAGGTCCGCCCTTTACCAACCGTCCGGCGGGGAAACCCAACTCCCGCTCAGACAGTCCTACCAGCACATCCCAAAAAGGTGGAAACAAAACTCAATTTCAATCTAAAACCTGCAAAAAAATCAGGGATTAATATCAATGAAACCTTTTAAAGTTTAAATATTGATCTCCTGGTGTAATCAAGGATTAATTTGCAGACAAAATTGTCCCTAAACAATCCAAATCTGGAATTATCTAGGATTTATTGTAATTAGGTGTCTTAAACTATAAATATCTAGAAACTACAAGTTCAGGGAGTAATGGCAACCAAATATCTTAACTCCAAATATTTCTAATTGCAATTATCAATTACTTAGGGACACAGGTTTAAGAAGAGAGGGGAAAGGTTTAGAGGAGATGTGCGAGGCAAGTTTTATACGCAGAGGGTGACGAGTGTCTGGAACCCACCGCCCGGGGAGGGGGTGGGAGCAGGTACGATAGCAGCATTTAAAGGGCAACTAACACAAACATGAATTGAATGGGAATGGAAAGATACGGACCCCGAGTATGTCCCTATTGGTTGGCGTGACATCGAGGGCCGAAGGGCCTGTTCTGCGCTGTAATGTTATATGGTGGGCTGAAGCGCCTGTCCCCATGCTGTTTGTTCTTATCTCTATGAAATATCTTAACATACAAATACCTACTGACTGGAATGAACAGGGATTAAACTCAACTGAAATGTCTTAATCCTAAATATCCATAATTACAAATATCAAGGGTTTACCTCAATTAAATGCCTTAAAAGCAACAAACTACAATGATCAGGAATTAATCTCAAGTAAAATATCTTAATCCTAAATATCTGTAATTGCAATTATCAGATTTATTTCAACTAAACATGTTAAAATATGAATAACTATAAACTGGAATATTCAGTGATTAAAATCACCTGAAATATTTTAAATCCCTCTCACTCTGACCCACACACAATAAGGGATAATTTATCATGTCCAGTCAGTCTAACCTGCATATCTTTGGACTGTGGGAAGAAACTGGAGCAACCCCACACAGACACAGGGAGAACGTACAAACTCCACACAATGACCCAAGCCGGGAACGGGTCCCAGGAGCTGTGAGGCAGCAGCGCTAATCACTGTGCCACCGTGTAAGGATAATTTAGCACGGCCAATCAATATAATCCACAGATCTTTGGACTGTGGGAGAAAACCGGAGGAAACCCACGCAGACATGGGGAGAATGTGCAAACTCCACACAGACAGGGATCCAAGGCAGTGATGAATCCAGGTCCTTGAGGCTGTAGAAACCAAGTCACTAAAAATGTTCAATAATGAGATAGATCACTTTTTAGGTTTCAATTTTTATATTTAATGGTGTCAGTGGCAGACGATGACATTGAGATCGAGGATTAGCCGTGATCACATTGAAGGATGCAGCGGGCTCGAAGGGGGAATGTCTGCAGACCAGCGGGGTCCTACACAGCACTGGGGTCCCACGGGTAGCCGGGCAGTTCCCGTTGCTGTCCTTCACTTGCTGTCACTGACCACAGAACGCGACTGCTCCTCCCCCACCACGTCTCAGCAACGAAGGCGAAACGCCCTCAAATCACGGCCCCCCCCCTGCCTGTCAGAGGCCCCCGGGCTGCACCCCCCACCCCACCCCCTCTCCATCCAGGAGCAATGCCAGTGGAGGTCAAGAGCAGATCAAAAAAGCAAATGACGCATATCCATTTCCCTTATGTTGTGGATCCGGCCCAATCCCCAGCGGATTTTCAGCACCAGAGAAAGGGCCGCGCTCAGCCCGGCTGGTGGTCCTCTTCGCTCGCTGCCTGGAATTTCGGGAGGGGGGGGGAAATAGGAAGGGATCAGGTGCCCGGATTCGGCCTCGGAGCTCGCAGGAAGGGTTCGTGGAAAACATCAAACAATCTCCGGGCCTGCGGGGATGAAAGAACACACAGAGTGAGGGTCACATCTGGGGATTGGTGGGGCGGGAATATGATTCCCACACACGCACTACACTCAAGCCCAGTCCATTTGTCCTGTCCACCTCTCCCTCCTCCCACTAGACACCTCGCACTCTTTCCTGCCTCCCCGAACCCCAACATCCCTGCTTTCCTCTCCCTGTCCCTCCAGCCAACGAGGCCCCTCCCTCCCTCCCGCCTCCTCCTTCCCCAGTTCACCACAACAAAACGCAAATTCAGAACGAGCTCCCCTGGCCCATTCGAGAACAAACAGTCGGCTTGACTCACCTTCTGCGGTCCCAGACCGGGACACAGAGAGAGTTCCTCCCTGGAAGCCTCCACCACATCCTTCAGCGACTGCGAGAGGAGAGAGAGAACAGTCAACAGGTCAGAGAACATCCTACCTACAATGGGACATGCCTCAAAGTCCCAGAGACACATCGGGAGTTTGCGATATTCATGCCAGGCAAAGCCCATCTCCAACAAGACAGGATCAAACCATCTCCCCCTTAACATTCAATGACATTACCATCGCTGAATCCCCCACTATCAACATCCTGGGGGTTACCGTTGACCAGAAACTGAACCAGACCCACCCACATAAATACTGTGGCTCCCAGAGCAGGTCAGAGGCTGGGAATCCTGCGGAGAGTAACTCACCTCCTGACTCCCCCCAAAACCTGTCCACCATCTACAAGGACACAATTCAGGAGTGTGATGGAATACTCTCCACTTGCCTGGATGAGTGCGGCTCCCAACAACACTCGAGAAGCTCAACACCATCCAGGATAAAGCAGCCCCTGCTCGATCGACACACTAACCCCCACCTTCAACATTCACTCCCTCCACCACCGACACACAGAGGCAGCCGTGTGTACCATCTACAAGATGCACTGCAGCGACTCACCAAGGCTCCTTCCACAGCACCTTCCAAACCCACCACCTCTACCCCCTAGAAGGACAAGGGCAGCAGACACATGGGGAACACCATCACCTGCGAGCTCCCCCTCTGAGCCCCACACACACCATCCTGACTTGGAAATATATCGGCTGTTCCTTCACTGTCACTGGGGTCAAAATCCTGGAACTCCCTCCCTAACAGCACTGTGGGTGTACCTACACCACACAGACTGCAGTGGGTTTAAGATGGCAGCTCACCCACCACCCTCGAGGGGCAGTTAGGGATGGGCAACGCCCACATTCTGTGAATGAATGAATGAAAAGTGCAGCGTGAGCAGTGGGGTCTCAGAGCATATGGAATGTGATCAGGTGGCGATGAAGGGAGACACACGTGGCAAGAGAGAGCTCACCTTGAATGTACCAATAGCGACACAGGAGTCAGTCCTGTTCACCGATTTCACAGTAGTTAGGCAGCTGTTATCTGCAGGGGTAGGTAGAGAGAGAGAGACACAGAGTGAGGTCAGAATGTATAAAACTGGTTAGACCCACACTGGGAACACCGTGCACAGTTCTGGTCTCCGTATCCCTCGGTTAGACCACACTGGGAGCACCGTGCACAGTTCCAGTCTCCGTATCCCTCGGTTAGACCCACACTGGGAGCACCGTGCACAGTTCTGTCGTTCTCTTATCCCTCGGTTAGACCCACACTGGGAGCACCGTGCACAGTTCCAGTCTCCGTATCCCTCGGTTAGACCCACACTGGGAGCACCGTGCACAGTTCCAGTCTCCGTATCCCTCGGTTAGACCCACACTGGGAGCACCGTGCACAGTTCCAGTCTCCGTATCCCTCGGTTAGACCCACACTGGGAGCACCGTGCACAGTTCCAGTCTCCGTATCCCTCGGTTAGACCCACACTGGGAGCACCGTGCACAGTTCCAGTCTCCGTATCCTCGGTTAGACCCACACTGGGAGCACCGTGCACAGTTCCGTCTCCGTATCCCTCGGTTAGACCCACACTGGGAGCACCGTGCACAGTTCCAGTCTCCGTATCCCTCGGTTAGAACCACACTGGAGCACCGTGCACAGTTCCAGTCTCCGTATCCCTCGGTTAGACCACACTGGGAGCACCGTGCACAGTTCCAGTCTCCGTATCCCTCGGTTAGACCCACACTGGGAGCACCGTGCACAGTTCCGGTCTCCGTATCCCTCGGTTAGACCCACACTGGGAGCACCGTGCACAGTTCCAGTCTCCGTATCCCTCGGTTAGACCCACACTGGGAGCACCGTGCACAGTTCCAGTCTCCGTATCCCTCGGTTAGACCCACACTGGGAGCACCGTGCACAGTTCCAGTCTCCGTATCCCTCGGTTAGACCCACACTGGGAGCACCGTGCACAGTTCCAGTCTCCGTATCCCTCGGTTAGACCCACACTGGGAGCACCGTGCACAGTTCCCGTCTCCGTATCCCTCGGTTAGACCCACACTGGGAGCACCGTGCACAGTTCCAGTCTCCGTATCCCTTGTTAGACCACACTGGGAGCACCGTGCACAGTTCCAGTCTCCGTATCCCTCAGTTAGACCACACTGGGAGCACCGTGCACAGTTCCTGTCTCGTATCCCTCTGTTAGACCCACACTGGAACACCGTGCACAGTTCCAGTCTCCGTATCCCTCGGTTAGACCCACACTGGGAGCACCGTGCACAGTTCCAGTCTCTGTATCCCTCGGTTAGACCCACACTGGGAGCACCGTGCACAGTTCCAGTCTCCGTATCCCTCGGTTAGACCCACACTGGGAGCACTGTGCACAGTTCCAGTCTCGTATCCCTGGAATTCAGCCAAGTGTTGAAACTCACCCTGGAGAGATAGTCAGTCTCCACTTTCTCTTTCAGAATATCTGATGGTTTATTCTCAAAGGCCTTGTACGTCTCCAGATACCGACCAGCCTCCTCCGCACTGCACACAACACAAACAGGATTAAAGAGTTACTGAGAACCAGGATGGGGGACAGTGTAGAGGGAGCTTTACTCTGTATCTAACCCCGTGCTGTACCTGTCCTGGGAGTGTTTGATGGGGACAGTGTAGAGGGAGCTTTACTCTGTATCTAACCCCGTGCTGTACCTGTCCTGGGAGTGTTTGATGGGGACAGTGTAGAGGGAGCTTTACTCTGTATCTAACCCCGTGCTGTACCTGTCCTGGGAGTGTTTGATGGGGGACAGTGTAGAGGGAGCTTTACTCTGTATCTAACCCTGTGCTGTACCTGTCCTGGGAGTGTTTGATGGGGGACAGTGTAGAGGGAGCTTTACTCTGTATCTAACCCCGTGCTGTACCTGTCCTGGGAGTGTTTGATGGGGGACAGTGTAGAGGGAGCTTTACTCTGTATCTAACCCCGTGCTGTACCTGTCCTGGGAGTGTTTGATGGGGGGACAGTGTAGAGGGAGCTTTACTCTGTATCTAACCCCGTGCTGTACCTGTCCTGGGAGTGTTTGATGGGGGACAGTGTAGAGGGAGCTTTACTCTGTATCTAACCCCGTGCTGTACCTGTCCTGGGAGTGTTTGATGGGGGGACAGTGTAGAGGGAGCTTTACTCTGTATCTAACCCCGTGCTGTACCTGTCCTGGGAGTGTTTGATGGGGACAGTGTAGAGGGAGCTTTACTCTGTATCTAACCCCGTGCTGTACCTGTCCTGGGAGTGTTTGATGGGGGGACAGTGTAGAGGGAGCTTTACTCTGTATCTAACCCCGTGCTGTACCTGTCCTGGGAGTGTTTGATGTGGGGACAGTGTAGAGGGAGCTTTACTCTGTATCTAACTCCGTGCTGTACCTGTCCTGGGAGTGTTTGATGGGGACAGTGTAGAGGGAGCTTTACTCTGTATTTAACCCCGTGCTGTATCTGTCCCGGGAGTGTTTGATGGGGGACAGTGTAGAGGGAGCTTTACTCTGTATCTAACCCCGTGCTGTACCTCCATGCCAGAATCATTGTGCAGTCTGCCAGGAGGCTGATTTTTGCCAGGTCTTTGAGGTCTTGATGTGGATCTTTCTGAAAAGGAATTAAATAGATTATTTGGATTGTTATTGTCATTACTCTGGGAACTGACAAACGCCATCTGGGCTCACACACATCCCCTGTGTCACACGCGCGCACCTCCCCCTCTGTCTCACACAGTCGGAACTATTAGCTCTGATCCGCTGTGTCCGTATCTCTCCCTCTGGAAGCCAGGCTCACAGGATATAGAGCTGAGGACTGTCCTGGACTCTGATTGCTTTAACCCCGTCCTTCCCCTCTTTCCACCCCTCCTCTCCCCTCTCCCCTGCCTCGCGCAGACCGGTCACAGGTCACTACCCCTCACCACATCCACGTGGACCAGTAACACTCGCAGGCTGTAGGACTGGCCCAAATCTTTCAGGCGTTTGTGAATATAGTCATGGTTCAGGCAGTGATAGCGGAGGCTGCGGAGAGAGAGAGACCGTGTGAGTCACACTATTAGCAACAAGAAACCACTCAGCCCCTCATTTCCCCTGCTAGCCCTGTGAATGAATGATCCACTCAATCTCTCGTCCCTCCATCTATGAGACCATTAGACATAGGAGCAGAATGAGACCACTCGGCCCATCGAGTCTGCTCCACCATTCAATCAGGCTGATATTTTTCTCATCCCCATTTTCCTGCCTTTTCCCCATAACCCCTGACCCCGTTATTAATCAGGAACCTATCTATCTCCGTCTTAAAGACACTCAGTGACCCGGCCTCCACAGCCTCCTGCGGCAAAGAGTTCCACACATTCCCCACTCTCCGGCTGAAGAAATTTCTCATCTCTGTTTTAAAGAATTATCCCTTTAGCCTGAGATTCTGCCCTCTCTGGTTCTAGTTTTTCCTACTAGTGGAAACATCCTCTCCCCGTCCACTCTATCGAGGGCCTCGCAGTATCCTGTAAGTTTCAATAAGATCCACCCCCCCACATCCTTCTAAACTCTCTGTAAATCTTTCCCCATCCAGTATTTCTCCAATTGTCCCTTTGGAAAGTTCCTGTTGAATCTGCTTCCAGCTTCCTTTCACACAGCACCTTCCAGATCACAACAACTCACTGCGTTCACAATAAACATTCCCTCATCTCCCCACCCCCCCCCCACCCCCTCTCTGGTTCTTTTCCCAATTGAAGGCAATCTGTGTCCCCCCCCCCTCCGTTCCCCGGGAAAGTGTGGGTTACTGCCTGAGTGGAATACTCCGTTGCAGAGTGAGCGCAGACTCGATGGGTTGAATGTTTTACAGTGTCTCCCACACCATGATGGAGCTAGATTCACTTCAGAGAGAGAGAGAGAAAGGCAGACAGAGGGCGAGACACACACACACAGACAGACACAGACACACACACAGACACACACACACACAGACACACACACACACAGACACACACACACACAGACACACACACACACAAGACACACACACACACAGACCACACACACAACAGACACACACACACAGACACACACACACAGACAGGAGGGAAACACAGAGAGAGAGAGAGAGAGAGAGAGACAGAAGCGCACACAGAGCTGTGTTGAGCAGCAGTGTGATCTGTTTGTGTCTCAGGCTCCGAGCTGGTCATTGTGTGAATGTTTTGTGGAGAGATGGGTAGTTCGAGGACCATCTCTCTCTCTTGGTGCTGTCCCTGCCCCTGCCCCAGGCCTCACATCCCCTCATCTCACCTCAGGTAGAGAGCGCAGGATGTCTGTCCCAGCACGTAATCTGGAACCACCTCTCCAAACTCCCAGGGAACATTCCGGATAAATTTCAGGATTGGATTTCCTCTCTGTGCGGGTGGGGAGAAGAGAGAGAGAGTCAAAGAAAGAAACAGGAGGCCATTCAGCCCCTCCAGCCTGTTACACAGGAACAGGAGGAGGCCATTCAGCCCCTCGAGTCTGTTACACAGGAACAGGAGGAGGCCATTCAGCCCCTCGAGTCTGTTACACAGGAACAGGAGGAGGCCATTCAGCCCCTCGAGCCTGTTACACAGGAACAGGAGGAGGCCATTCAGCCCCTCGAGCCTGTTACACAGGAACAGGAGGAGGCCATTCAGCCCCTCGAGCCTGTTATACAGGAACAGGAGGAGGCCATTCAGCCAATCCCTCATCCGCCCGCCCTCCAGCTGCCCCGACAATCAGCCTCACCTGCCTCGGGCTCACCACGATGGCGTTCTGCTTCGTGATGGCTTTCTTAGTGACTGGGACAGGGACACCTGAGGCTCCATCTTCCGCCTGGGCCGCAGTGATCAATCCAGGAGCCCCCTCTTGGCCCCTCGCTGGAGGGCCGACTCCATCACCACTGGCAGTTGCTTTGGGTCTGAAGAGAGGTCGGATCTGTTGTGGGGGGAGGAAAGGGAAACGGTTATTGATCTGGAGGAGGGCTAGTCGACTGCAGGAGGCTGCGCTGTTTCCGTGAGGATCGAATGCTCACCGGCGTGGGCTCGCTGTACACCTCCTCCAGTGATGGGATGGTAAATTTCTTGGGGGGGCCCTGAGCGTCACCCATTTCTAAAGCAAGAGGAAGAGAGAAAGAGAATAAGAGGACATTCTCGCTGGGACTTTTCTAACTACTTCCCAGCATCCCTACAGTGCAGAAGGAGGCCACTCAGCCCATTGAGTCTGCATCGACCACAATCCCACCCAGGCCCTACTCCCATTTATTTCCCTTGCTAATCCCCCTGACACTTATGGGCAATTTATCACAGCCAATCCGCCTAATCCGCACATCTTTGGACTGTGGGAGGAAACCGGAGCACCCAGAGGAAACCCACGCAGACACGGGGAGAATGTGCAAACTCAACCCTGCAATAATAATTTAACCCCACCAACCATCCACTTTGTCCCCCTCAGCAATCAGCTTTCACTCCTCCGCCCCCTTTCTGAGCAAATCTGATCCATAATTCCACTTCAGCCTTGTCCACTATCCACTCTGCCATCTGCTGAGACCAAAGCTGACCCACAGTGACCCATACCTGACCCTCTCTGACCACATCTGCCTCCTTAGTGACCAGGTTCCACCATCAGTCCCTCGTTAGAACCACGTCTGACCCCACAGAACGAATGCCAACCTCTCAGGACCCCTCCCCGGCCCCTGATCTCTACCCAAACTGCTCACAATCTCTCCTTAATCCACAATGAACCCAACATGATCATCCTGACTAAAATATCATCACCGGCTCATCTGAAAACACCCCAGTAACTCACATTGAAGCACTCCCACCTCCCCCATGGACACATTTGACCCCAAGTAACAAAATATTAACCCAGATCTAACCCGCAGTGACTATTAGAAAGCATACTTTCTGGTTGTATCACAGCTTGGTCTGGGCTCCTGCTCTGCCCAGGACTGGGAGGAACTACAAAAGGTTGTGAATGTAGCCCAGTCCATCACACAAACCAGCCTCCCATCCATTGACTCTGTCTACACTTTTCGCTGCCTTTGGAAAAGCAGCCAGCATAACTAAGGACCCCACACACCCCGGACATTCTCTCTTCCATCTTCTTCTTTTGGGAAAAAGATACAAAACTCTGAGGTCACGTACCGACCGACTCAAGAACAGCTTCTTCCCTGCTGCTGTCAGACTATTAAATGGACCCACCTCACATTACGCTGATCCTTCTTTACATCCTGACTACAAGTGTATCATTACATTCTGCACTCTCTCTCCTTTCCTTCTCTATGAATAGTATGCTTTGTCAATATAGTGTGCAAGACACAGTATTTTTTACTGCATGTTAATACAAGTAACAATAATAAATTAAATGACATAAAATACCAATCTCCAAAAACCCCTCAGTGACCAATTCTGACCCCACCATGACCAGAACTGACCCCCCACTGACCCATTTTGACCCCCCACCCCCATGACCAAATATCATCCAAGCCATTTTGAGAAACCCCAGTTGTTCTCTCTGAACCATCCAATAACAAACCTGAGCCCCACACAACACATTCAACCTCCAAATATCAACCTTAATGACCCAACTTTGATCCCAATGACTGAATGTCTTAAAACTCCTCAGTCAATCATTCTGACCCCATTTCTCCCCACTCCTTCAGGCTCCTTTAACACCGATTAGCTGCACCCCCATGCCCTCTCCCCCACCCTCCTCCCCACCCCCCTCCCCTCCCCGACCCCCCTCCCCTCCCCGACCCCACCCTTCTCTCCCCGACCCCCACCCCCTCCCCTTCCCCTCCCACCCCCCCTCCTCTCTCCCCCCCCACCCACCTTCCCCCACCACTCCCCTTCCCCCCACCCCCCTCCCTCTTCCCCCACCCCCCCTCCTCTCTTCTTCCCCACCCCCCCCTCCTCTCTTCTCTTCCCCCCCCCCACCCTCCTCTCTTCTCCCCACCCCCCCGCCTCCTCTCTTCTCCCCCACCCCCCCTCCTCTCTTCTCCCCCCCACCCCCCCCCTCCCTCTCTTCTCTCCCCACCCCCCCCCTCCCTCTCTTCTCCCCACACCCCCCCCCTCCTCTCTTCTCCCCCACCCCCCCCCTCCCTCCTCCCCCACCCCCCCCTCCTCTCTTCTCCCCCACCCCCCTCCTCTCTTCTCCCCACCCCCCCCCCCTCCTCTCTTTCCCCCCCCCCCCCTCCTCTCTTTTTCTCCCCCACCCCCCCCTCCTCTCTTCTCTTTTCCCCCACCCCCCCCTCCCTCTTCTTCCCCCACCCCCCCCTCCTCTCTTCTCCCCCACCCCCCCTCCTCTCTTCTCCCCACCCCCCCCTCTCTTCTCCCCCAACCCCCCCTCTCTTCTCCCCCACCCCCCCCCTCTCTTCTTCCCCCACCCCCCCCTCTCTCTTCTCCCCCACCCCCCCCCTCCTCTCTTCTCCCCCACCCCCACCCCCCTCCTCTCTTCTCTCCCCCCACCACCCCCCCCTCCCTCTCTCCCCCACCCCCCCTCCTCTCTTCTCCCCCACCCCCCCCTCCTCTCTTCTCCCCCACCCCCCCCTCCTCTCTTCTCCCCCACCCCCTCCTCTCTCTTCTTCCCCACCCCCCTCCTCCTCCCTCTCTCCCACCCTCCTCCTCTCTTCTCCCCACCCCCACCCCGTCAATGGGGGAAGAGGGGCACCGGAACCTTTGTTATCCGCTTGGAGATAACTGATTGCCGGGGGACCGGAAAGAGCGACGCATCCCGCACCCACCGGAAGTCGGAGGACCGTTCCTCAGCGATGCACCCGGAGCTGCAAGGAGGCGGCGGAGAGACGGAGAGGGCCCCGGGGAGAGGGACCGGGGGAGAGGGGGGGGGGGGGGGGGGGAGGCCCCGGGGAGAGGGAGAAAGGCCGCTGAAGGCGGTGTAGGAACCTTTCCCCGCCGGAAGTGTTCCCCCGCAGCCGCCACCGTTCGGTAAAGTGGGAACCTTTAGTCACCGGAAGTGTCCGACCCTTTAATCGTTCCCTTCCCTGCCCGAGGAAACCACACCGGAAGTGTGCGTCTCCCAATTAGGTCCCCCCATTCCCCTTTCCGGTGGGTTTCGGAACCGCGGTCCGCCCACTATAACCTTCCCCAGCTCCAGGTTTTAATAGTTATTGACTGAAGGTGGGTCTGATCCCTCAGAGTTCATCTGCAACCGCTTTTTATCCTCAATTTTCACCCTTGACCCCTTTTTGACCCAATTTTAATACTTGGCCCCTTTTAAAACCCGATTCTCACCCTTAACACTCCTTTAAATCCCACCTTTGACCCTTGAACCATTTTTTTGACCTTTAAATTCCAGTTTAAAACCCCTGACTCTTTTCCAACCCCAGATTTGACCTTTGGCCTCACTTTAGATCCAGCCTGAGCCTCTTTCTGACCCGGCTTTGACCCCTGACCCCCCCCCCCATCCCCTTTTTTTTAACCCTGAAATGTGACCTTTGGCCTTTTCCTGTGCTCGCTGTGACACTCGGGGTCGTCGTCACGGTGAGATGTGGCCTCCTGTCCGGGAGGGACGCCCTGAATCCAATCCCTGTCCCCAGGATCCCGCAGCTTCCCCCCCCCCCCCCCCCCGAACACGGCTCAGCCTGACCCCCACAACATGCCCATCGCTCTCTGTAAGTAACCCTGATCTCTGGGACAGTTCCATCAGCACCATTGACGCCTCTTCCCCAGCGGGCAGCCTCTTTTCCTCTTTAACTGGACGTATTGGGACACCTTCCTACCTTTTGTTTCGCTCTCTCGGGCTCTGATTTTGATTTGATTTATTATCGCACAGTGAAAAGTCACAGTGAACAGTATTGTTTCTCGCGCGCTATACAGCCAAAGCATACTGTTCATGGAGAGGGAAAGGAGAGGGTGCAGATTGTGGTGTTACAGTCACAGTGAGGGGTGTAGAGAGAGATCAACTTGGTGCGAGGTAAGGCCATTCAAAAGTCTGACGGCAGCAGGGAAGAAGCCGTTCTCGAGTCGGTCGGTTCGGGACCTCAGAGTTTTGTATCTTTTTCCCGATGGAAGAAGGTGCAAGAGAGAATGTCCCGGGTGTGTGGGGTCCTTAATTATACTGCCTGCTTTGCCGAGGCAGCGGGAAGTGTAGACAGAGTCAATGGATGGGAGGCTGGTTTACACGCAGTTTTGGCTTTGGAAGTGAGGATGCGGGGAGGAGGGGGGACGGGGGGACAAAGAGATGGAACTAGTTGCAGAGGAGGAAAAGCAGAAATGACCTCTGGACATCGAACCCCCTCCCCTCCCCTCACCTCACCCACTGCACATGGAATTTCAATGGTTTTAATCACATCACTCCTCTTCGAATTCTGGGAATATCAGCTGGATACAGACCATTCCGTTTTTTTTATTTCAGATTGTTTCTCTCACTGATCAGCAATGTCTGGAGTGAAAGACAAGGAGGCCTTTCAGAGGCTGAACTTCCTATATCAGGTAACTGCACTCCTTTATTCCCAACTCCCTATCCCTCGGTTAGACCCACACTGGGAGCACCGTGCATAGTTCCAGTCTCCGTATCCCTCGGTTAGACCCACACTGGGAGCACCGTGCACAGTTCCAGTCTCTCTATCCCTCGGTTAGACCCACACTGGGAGCACCGTGCACAGTTCCAGTCTCTCTATCCCTCGGTTAGACCCACACTGGGAGCACCGTGCACAGTTCCAGTCTCTCTATCCCTCGGTTAGACCCACACTGGGAGCACCGTGCACAGTTTCAGTCTCTGTATCTTTCTCACTCTCTCTCTTTTCCTTGTCAGGCTGCTCACTGTGTACTTGCCCAGAATCCTGAGAACAAGGAACTTGCCAGATTTTACTGTTACACCCAGCGTACCATCAGCAAAAGGCTGGTGCTTCGACAGTGAGTGTCTGATGAAGGGGCAGCGCTCTGAAAGCTCACACTGCTAAATAAACCTGTAGACTTTCACTTGGTATTGAGGGAATTCTTACTGACAGTAGAGTGTGGGACAGGGTGGGGGAGGGGGTGTGTATAGAGGAGGGAGGGGGTTTGGGTGGAGGAGGGGGTGTGTATAGAGGAGGGAGGGGGTGTGTGTGGAAGGAGGGGGTTGTATGGAGGAGGAAGGTGTTGTGGGTGGAGGAGGGGGTGTGGGTGAAGGAGGAGGTGTGGGTGAAGGAGGGAGGGTGTGTAGTGGAGGGAGGGGGTGTGGGTGGAGGAGGGAGGGGGTGTGGGTGGAGGAGGGGTGTTGGGTGGAGGAATGGTGTTTGTGGGTGGAGGAGGGGGTGTGGGTGGAGGAGGGAGGGGTGTGGGTGGAGGAGGGAGGGGGTGTGGGTGGAGGAGGGAGGGGGTGTGGGTGGAGAGGGAGGGGGTGTGGGTGAAGGGGGAGGGGGTGTGGGTGGAGGAGGGAGGGGGTGTGGGTGGAGGAGGGTGGTGGGGTGGGGAGGGAGGGGGTGTGGGTGGAGGAGGGAGGGGTGTGGGTGGAGGAGGGAGGATGTGGTTGGAGGAGGGATGCAGAGTTAGCAAGGGAAAAGGTGGGGTTGGGGGGGGTAGGGTTGGGGGGTGTGGGTGGTGGCGGTGGGGATGGTGTGTGGTGGGGGGGGGGGTGGTAAGTGGTGGGGTGTGTGTGCCGGAGAGTGTATGTCAGGGTGTTAGAGGTTCAGCGAGGTTTCATTGCCCTGTGACACATTAGGGGTGACAGATAGCAGCAGGAAGGTGGTTGCGATACAGTTGCCCTCACACTGATTTGTGCCTCTCCTTTCTGCCCCTCAGGGACCCCTCTGTCAAACGCACCATCTGCAAACGCTGCTCCTCCCTCCTGCTGCCTGGTCAGACAGCGACTGTACGGCAACGAAGTGAGTTCATAGATAACCAGCATGTAAAGGGTTAAACTCAGCGCCAGGCTTTGTTCTCCCTTCACTGTGGGATAGGAGCATCTCAAATCCTAGAGTATATACATCTACCCCCGACAGTGCAGCACTCCCTCAGTTAGTGATATTTTTGGTTTCCGGTTGCAGAGCGGGGTCAGCAGATGACGATTGTGAGGTGTCTGTCTTGTGGATTGACGAAACGATTCCCCAGGAGACTAGGATACAGTCTGTGGGTCGAACGGCCAGAGTCTCAACTTCCAGCTCCAGCCCCACATCCAGCCCTGACTCCGGCTGAGACAGGTCAGAGCTCTTTGATGTGATTTATTATGGTCACATGTATTAACATACAGTGAAAAGTATTGTTTCTTGCGTGCTATACAGACAAAGCATACTGTTCATAGAGAAGGAAAGGAGAGAGTGCAGAATGTAGTGTTACAGTCATAGCTAGAGTGTAGAGAAAGATCAACTTAGTGCGAGGTAAGGCCATTCAAAAGTCTGACAGCAGCAGGGAAGAAGCTGTTCTTGAGTCGGTCGGTACGGGACCTCAGAGTTTTGTATCTTTTTCCCAATGGAAGAAGGTGGAAGAGAGAATGTCCGGGGAGCATGGCTGTCCTTAATTATACTGCCTGCTTTTCCAAGGCAGTTAGACAGAGGCCACGGGTGGGAGGCTGGTTTGTGTGATGGATTGGGCTACATTCACGACCTTTTGTAGTTCCTTGTGGTCTTGGGTAGAGCAGGAGCCCAGACCAAGCTGTGATACAACCAGAAAGAATGCTTTCTATGGGGCATCTGTAAAAGTTGGTGAGAGTTGTAGCCGACATGCCGAATTTCCTTTGCCTCCTGAGAAAGTACAGGTGTTGGTGGGGCTCTCTTAACTATAGTGTCAGCATGGGGGGGACCAGGACAGGATGTTGGTGATCTGGACATCTAAAAACTCTCGACCCTCTTTACTTCATCCCCATTAATTAGATACAAGGCATGTTCTCCTTTAGGCTCCCTGAAGTTGATGAGAATCTCCTTTGTTTTGTTGACATTCATGGAGAGATTATTGACAGTGCGGCGCTCCCTCGGCACTGACCCTCCGACAGTGCGGCGCTCCCTCAGCACTGACCCTCCGACAGTGCGGCGCTCCCTCAGCACTGACCCTCTGACAGTGCGGCGCTCCCTCAGCACTGACCCTCTGACAGTGCGGCGCTCCCTCAGCACTGACCCTCTGACAGTGCGGCGCTCCCTCAGCACTGACCCTCTGACAGTGCGGTGTGTTGTGCTCCCTCAGCACTGACCCTCTGACAGTGCGGCGCTCCCTCAGCACTGACCCTCTGACAGTGCGGCGCTCCCTCGGCACTGCCACATCAATGTGCGTTCCCTTCTTGTGCTTTGTGCTAATTCAGCCAACGTGTGTTTTTGATATCTGCAGGTGAAATGGGTGAGGGGATGGAAGATGACGGCAAAGATTCGGAAAGTCACTGAAGACATCGTTACCCTGCTGAATAAACAGTGACTCTGTACAGTTACACAGTGAGTGATCCTTACCCTGCTGAATAAACAGTGACTCTGTACAGTTACACAGTGAGTGATCCTTACCCTGCTGAATAAACAGTGACTCTGCACATTTACACAGTGAGTGATCCTTACCCTGCTGAATAAACACTGACTCTGTACAGTTACACAGTGAGTGATCCTTACCCTGCTGAATAAACAGTGACTCTGCACAGTTACACAGTGAGTGATCCTTACCCTGCTGAATAAACAGTGACTCTGTACAGTTACACAGTGAGTGATCCTTACCCTGCTGAATAAACAGTGACTCTGTACAGTTACACAGTGAGTGATTCACCCTGCTGAATAAACAGTGACTCTGTACAGTTACACAGTGAGTGATCCTTACCCTGCTGAATAAACAGTGACTCTGTACAGTTACACAGTGAGTGATCCTTACCCTGCTGAATAAACAGTGACTCTGTACAGTTACACAGTGAGTGATCCTTACCCTGCTGAATAAACAGTGACTCTGTGTGAGTGTCTCCCTGCTGAATAAACAGTGACTCTGTACAGTTACACAGTGATTACCCTGCTGAATAAACAGTGACTCTGTACAGTTACACAGTGAGTGATCCTTACCCTGCTGAATAAACAGTGACTCTGTACACAGTTGTTGTGTGGTTACACAGTGAGTGATCCTTACCCTGCTGAATAAACAGTGACTCTGTACAGTTACACTGAGGGATCCTTACCCTGCTGAATAAACGTGACTCTGTACAGTTACACAGTGAGGGATCCTTACCCTGCTGAATAAACAGTGACTCTGTACAGTTACACAGTGAGCGATCCTTACCCTGCTGAATAAACAGTGACTCTGTACAGTTACACAGTGAGCGATCCTTACCTGCTGAATAAACAGTGACTCTGTACAGTTACACAGTGAGCGATCCTTACCCTGCTGAATAAACAGTGACTCTGTACAGTTACACAGTGAGCGATCCTTACCCTGCTGAATAAACAGTGACTCTGTACAGTTACAGTTAAACAGTGACTCTGTACAGTTACACAGTGAGCGATCCTTACCCTGCTGAATAATGTACAGTGACTCTGTACAGTTACACAGTGAGCGATCCTTACCCTGCTGAATAAACAGTGACTCTGTACAGTTACACAGTGAGCGATCCTTCCTGCTGAATAAACAGTGACTCTGTACAGTTACACAGTGAGCGATCCTTACCCTGAATAAACACTGACTGACAGTTACACAGTGAGCGATCCTTACCCTGCTGAATAAACAGTGACTCTGTACAGTTACACAGTGAGCGATCCTTACCCTGCTGAATAAACACTGACTGTGTACAGTTACACGTGAGTGATCCTTACCCTGCTGAATAAACAGTGACTGTGTACAGTTACAGTCAGTGAGCGATCCTTACCCTGCTGAATAAACAGTGACTCTGTACAGTTAACAGTGAGTGATCCTTACCCTGCTGAATAAACACTGACTGTGTACAGTTACACAGTGAGTGATCCTTACCCTGCTGATAAACAGTGACTCTGTACAGTTACACAGTGAGTGATCCTTACCCTGCTGAATAAACAGTGACTCTGTACAGTTACACAGTGAGTGATCCTTACCCTGCTGAATAAACACTGACTGTGTACAGTTACACAGTGAGTGATCCTTACCCTGCTGAATAAACAGACTCTGTACAGTTACACAGTGAGTGATCCTTACCCTGCTGAATAAACAGTGACTCGTCGTCCAGTGAGTGATCTTAAATAACACGACTGTGTACAGTTACACAGTGAGCGATCCTTACCCTGCTGAATAACACTGACTCTGTACAGTTACACAGTGAGTGATCCTTACCCTGCTGAATAAACACTGACTCTGTACAGTTACACAGTGAGCGATCCTTACCCTGCTGAATAAACAGTGACTCTGTACAGTTACACAGTGAGTGATCCTTACCCTGCTGAATAAACAGTGACTCTGTACAGTTACACAGTGAGTGATCCTTACCCTGCTGAATAAACAGTGACTCTGTACAGTTACACAGTGAGTGATCCTTACCTGCTGAATAAACGACTCTGTACATGTACAGTACACAGTGAGTGATCCTTACCCTGCTGAATAAACAGTGACCTGTACAGTTATACAGTGAGTGATCCTTACCCTGCTGAATAAACACTGACTGTGTACAATTACACAGTGAGCGATCCTTACCCTGCTGAATAAACAGTGACTGTGTCCAGCTACACTCGAGTGAATCCTTACCCTGCTGAATAAACAGTGACTGTGTACAGTTACACAGTGAGTGATCCTTACCCTGCTGAATAAACAGTGACTGTGTACAGTTACACAGTGAGCGATCCTTACCCTGCTGAATAAACAGTGACTCTGTACAATTACGCAGTGAGTGATCCTTACCCTGCTGAATAAACAGTGACTCTGTATAGTTATACAGTGAGTGATCCTTACCCTGCTGAATAAACAGTGACTGTGTACAGTTACACAGGGAGTGATCCTTACCCTGCTGAATAAATAGTGACTCTGTACAGTTACAAAGTGAGCGATCCTTACCCTGCTGAATAAACAGTGACTGTGTACAGTTACACAGTGAGCGATCCTTACCCTGCTGAATAAACAGTGACTCTGTACAGTTACACAGTGAGCGATCCTTACCCTGCTGAATAAACACTGACTCTGTACAGTTACACAGTGAGTGATCCTTACCCTGCTGAATAAACAGTGACTCTGTACAATTACACAGTGAGTGATCCTTACCCTGCTGAATAAACAGTGACTCTGCACAGTTACACAGTGAGCGATCCTTACTCTGCTGAATGAACAGTGACTGTGTACAGTTACACAGTGAGTGATCCTTACCTTGCTGAATGAACAGTGACTGTGTACAGTTACACAGTGAGTGATCCTTACCCTGCTGAATGAACAGTGACTGTGTACAGTTACACAGTGAGTGATCCTTACCCTGCTGAATGAACAGTGACTCTGTACAGTTACACAGTGAGCGATCCTTACTCTGCTGAATGAACAGTAACTGTGTACAGTTACACAGTGAGTGATCCTTACCCTGCTGAATGAACAGTGACTCTGTACAGTTACACAGTGAGTGATCCTTACCCTGCTGAATGAACAGTGACTGTGTACAGTTACACGGTGACTTCAGAATTCACAACAGAAGATGTTGAACTCAACCAGAACTTGATGAAAATCCTGATGTTTTTTGTACAAAGCTCCGTGTTCACTGATGGCGTTCTGTGAGGGAAATCTATCATCCCTGACTGTCTGACTCAGATCTGTGGCTCTCATTCTAATCAACAAACGCGTACTCCAACATCTTCCTGTGTTCAAATCTCCCAGGCGGCGTGAGCACTGTGACTTAGTGGAGGGACCGGGGGCAAGATAATTTAGTTACTGTGGCAGTAACTAAATTACCGATTGATTGTGTTCCTTCCATCGGGACACGGGATTTGTGCAGGGACTGTACAGGAGGCTAAAATCCCCAGACGTTGTAAATCCCAGAAGAAAAGTTTTGTCTTGCAAGACTTAGAATGAATGCTGTTCCTGTGTCTGAACTTACTCCCGTTCCCCATCTCTAAGCCCCATCCCTGTGTTGCTGACCTTCCTGTCTGGTAAGACCATATTTTCAAAACCCTCCCTCCCTCCCTATCTCTGTAACCTCCTGCAGCCCCTACAATTCAAATCCCTCCCTTGCCCCCTCCTTCCCTCCCCATCTCTGTAACTTCCTACAGCCCTTAGGATTCTTATTCCCCTGTTCAAATCCCTCCCTCCCTCCCTCTCTATTCCTGTAACCTCCTACGATCCTCCGAGATCTCTGTGTTTCTCAGTTTCTGGTCTCTTAAGCATCCCCCAATTCCCATCACTATTCGTGGTCGAGATCCCTCCATCTCCATCTCTTTTTCACTCTCTCACTCAGTTTCTATCTCTCCCCCTCTCTCTGCCTTTTTCTCAATCTATACCATCTCTCATTATCTGTCTTTCTCTGTCTGTCTACTGTTCTCTCTCTCTCTCTCTCTCTGTGTCTTTCTCCCTGTCTGTCTCTTCCTCCATCCCTCACTATCCTTCTCTACCTCTCCTCTGCAACCTCTCAGTACTGGCACCGGGGGGGAGTGTCAGCCTGGATTATGGAGCTCAAATCCTAGAGTATATACATCTACCCCTGACAGTGCAGCACTCCCTCAGTACTGGCACGGGGGGGAGTGTCAGCCTGGATTATGGAGCTCAAATCCTAGAGTATATACATCTACCCCTGACTATTCTGGTACTTCCTAGCACTGGCACTCAGTATTTGCACTTGGGGGAGTTTCACTGGGGGATTTTCTGGTCCTAGATTCTTGAGTCTCCTTGGACTACTCCACCCGACAGTGCAGCACTCCCTCAGTACTGGCACTCGGGGGGGAGTGTAAGCCTGGATTTGGAGCTCAAATCCTAGATGTGTGCAGCACTCCCTCAGTACTGGCACCGGGGGGGGAGTGTCAGCCTGGATTATGGAGCTCAATCCCAGAGTATTACATCTACCAGCCCGACAGTGCAGCACTCCCTCAGTACTGACACCGGGGGAGTGTCAGCCTGGATTATGGAGCTCAAATCCTAGAGTATATACATCTACCCCTGACAGTGCAGCACTCCCTCAGTACTGGCACTCGGGGGTAGTGTCAGCCTGGATTATGGAGCTCAAATCATTAGAGATATACATCTACCCTGACAGTGCAGCACTCCCTGAGTACTGGCACTCTGTTTCACCTGGGAGCTAAATCCTAGGTATCACATTACCCCTGACAGTGCGCACTCCCTCAGTACTGCACTTATGTCAGCCTGGATTGTGGGGTCAATTCCTAGAGTATATACATATACCCCTGACAGTGCTTGGTGGTTTGAGGTGCACTCCCTCAGTTCTGACTGGCAACGGGTGGGGAGTGTCAGCCTGGATTATGGAGGTCAATCCTAGAGTATATACATCTACCCCTGGACAGTGCAGCACTCCTCAGTACTGGCACTCGGGGGGGGAGTGTCAGCCTGGATTATGGAGCTCAAAGTCCTAGAGTATATACATTTACCCCCGACAGTGCAGCACTCCCTCAGTACTGGCACGGGGGGGGAGTGTCAGTCTGGATTATGGGAGGTCATTTAATCCTAGAGTGGGGGGGAGTAGTTGACATCTACCCCTGACAGTGCAGCACTCCCTCAGACTGGCACCGTGGGGTAGTGTCAGCCTGGATTATGGAGCTTAAATCCTAGAGTATATTCATCTACCCCTGACAGTGCAGCACTCCCTCAGTACTGGCACTGGGGGGGGGGAGTGTTAGCCTGGATTATGGAGTCAAATCCTAGAGTATATACATCTACCCCTGACAGTGCAGCACTCCCTCAGTACTGGCAATCGGGGGGGGAGTGTCAGCCTGGATTATGGAGCTCAAATACTAGAGTATATACTTACCCCCGACAGTGCAACAATCCCTCCGTACTGGCACCGGGGGAGCGGTCAGCCTGGATTATGGAGCTCAAATCCAGAGTATATACATCTACCCCTGACAGTGCAGCACTCCCTCAGTACTGGCACCGGGGGGAGTGTAAGCCTGGATTATGGAGCTCAAATCTAGAGTATATAAATCTACCCCGACAGTGCAGCAATCCATCAGTACTGGCACTGGGGGGGGGGTGTCGGCCTGGATTATGGAGCTCAAATCCTAGAGTATATACATCTACCCCTGACAGTGCAGCACTCCCTCAGTACTGGCACCAAGGAGAGTGTCAGTCTGTATTATGGAGCTCAAATCCTAGAGTATATACATCTACCCCTGACAGTGTAGCACTCCCTCAGTACTGGAACCGGGGGGGGGGTGTCAGCCTTGGATTATGGAGCTCAAATCTGACACTATTTTTCACATTAAGTCTGATTGATTTCCCTGACACGTGGCACCAATGATAAGGGGATAGCTAGTGTGACAGACAGTGCAATCACAGGAGGGAGCAGCGGGGACATTTATAGAATAAGTTTGCTGAGCAAAATAAACAAGTTTCCTTGGAACAACATTCAGAACAACTGGTCGTGCCTGTGTTTACATCCAGGTGGATCCCCAATCCAACTCCTTGCTGCCAAATTTAGATTGCCAAACTCCAAGTGTTAAGAGATAAATAGTGATAACATCAGCACGGGGGTTTAGATACAGAGTAAAGCTCCCTCTACACTGTCCCCCCACAAACACTCCAGGACAGGGACAGCACAGGGTAGATACGAGTAAAGCTCCCTACTGTCCCCCATGGTGGGGGGGTTTCAAATATTCCCAGGACAGGGATAGCATGGGATTAGGTAAGGTCTCTGCGGGTGTGATTCTGTGCTGCTACTGAACAGCTGGGTCAAAAGCAGAATGCCTGTTCCTGCTGGGCTGATTCATTCAGATTGTGGCTGTAGCCAGCTCGCTCAACTAATCTCATCCTGAATTAGTGTATCAATGTTGGTTGATGTAAACATGGAGAAAATGTCAACATGTTCTGTCTACACTGTGAGAGAGAAAGGACAGAGGAGAGTTAAAGTTTTTTTATTAGACACAAGTAGGCTTACTGCGGTGAAGTGAATCCCCTAATCGCCACATTCCAATGTCTGTTTTGGGTCAATGAACCCTAACCCGCACATCTTTCAGACGGTGGGAGGAAACCCATGCAGACATGGGGAGAACATGCATACTCCACTGAAAGAGTGACCTGGGAATTGAACCCAGAACTCTGGCGCTCTGAGGTCGCAATGCTAACCTCTGTGCCACCAGAGAGATAGGGACAGACAGATAGAGACAGAGAGGAGAAGTAGAAACTGATTTTAACAGGAGGATGAGGATTGTAGGGCTGGAGGAGGTTGCATAGTTGAGGCAGCGGGTATGCCCACAGCAGCGCAGATGTTCTGAGGTATCAGCGATGACACTATCAGTTTTGAACCATGTTCACAGATCATAAATCATTTACTATCTCTCGAACTTATTCATGAACGCTGTCCACATACTGTTCATTCCCCAAGTGAGACTGAGACAAGAGAGAGCGGGGGAGGGGAGAGAGACAGAGAGAGCAACAGAGACAGAGAGGGGGAGAGACAGAGACAGACAAGAGAGAGAGTGGAGGAGGTCAGAGAGAGAGAGAGAGCGGAGGAGGGCAGAGAGAGCAATGGAGAGAGGGGGAGAGAGAGAGAGACAGAGAGAGAGAGGGGGGGGAGAGAGACAGAGAGAGAGAAAGAGAGAGGGGGAGAGAAAGAGAAGACAGAGAGAGAGGAGAGAGAGACAGAGAGAGTGAGAGAGAGTGGGATAGAGAGAAAGAGAGAGACAGAGAGTGAGACAGAGAGAGTGAAGAGAGAGAAAGAGAGAAAGACAGAGAGAGAGAGAGGGAGAGGGAGAAGAGAGAGAGGGAGAGAGAGAGAGAGAGAGAGAGAGAGACAGAGGGAGAGAGAGAGAGAGAGAGAGAGAGGGGGAGAGAGACAGAGAGAGAAGAGAAGAGAGAGAGGGAGGAGAGGAGAGAGACAGAGAGAGAGAAGAGAGAGAGAGAAGAGGAGGAGAGAGAGACAGAGAGACAGGGAAGAGAGAGGGAGACAGGGAAGGAGAGAGAGAGAGACAGAGGGGGAGAGAGAGAGAGACAGATGGACAGACAGGGGAGAGAGAGAGTGACAGAGGGAGAGGGAGAGGGAGGGAGAGAGAGAGAGAGAGGGAGGAGAGAGAGAGAGAGAGGGAAGGAGAGAGAGAGAGAGACAGAGAGAGAGAGACAGAGGAAGAGAGGAGAGAGAGAGACAGAGAGGAGAGCGAGAGGAGAGACAGAGCGGAAGGAGAGAGCGGGAAGAGAGAGAGAGAATCACAGAAATGACTTCTGTCCTTTCAGGTGAGCCCAAGCACTTTTATAGCGATAAATTCTCTCTCTGAAAGGAGGCCACTTTTCATTTCAGAAATGTGACAGAGAATTGCACAGCAAGATCCCACAGGCAGAGTGAGATAAGGTCCCCAGCTCATCTGGTCTGTGCTGTTTGTTGGCAATATTTGGTCTTGAGGAACCCAGAAAGAACTCAGACCTACCCACCGGTATCACACCCCTCCCAACCCCCTTCAAATAGGCATCCTGGGAGTATTGATGGCCAACATTAGGCAAGACAGTGCGGCACTCCCTCAGCATGACCCCTGACAGTGCGGCGCTCCCTCAGCACTGACACTCTGACAGTGCGGCACTCCCTCAGCACTGACCCTCTGACAGTGCGGCGCTCCCTCAGCACTGCACCCTCTGCAGTGCGGCGCTCCCTCAGCACTGAACAGTCGCGGCGCTCCCTCATCACTGACCACAGTGCGGCGCTCCCTCAGCACTGACCTCTGACAGTGCGGGCGCTCCCTCAGCACTGACCCCTGACAGTGCGGCGCCCCTCAGCACTGACCCTCTGACAGTGCAGGCACTCCCTCATGACCATCTGACCCTCCCTCAGCACTGACCTCCGACAGGCGGCACTCCCTCAGTAATGACCCTCTGACGCGCTCCCTCAGTACGGGCGACAGTGCGGCCTCCCCTCAGCACTGACCCTCTGACAGTGCGGCGCTCCCTCAGCACTGACCCTCTGACAGTGCGGCGCTCCCTCAGCACTGACCCCATCTGCACATGTGCGGCGCTCCCTCAGGACACAGTGCGGCGCTCCCTCACATTGCGGCGCCTCAGCACTGACCCTCTGACAGTGCGGCGCTCCCTCAGCACTGACCCTCTGACAGGCGGCGCTCCTCAGCAGACCCTCTGACAGTGCGGCGCTCCCTCGGCACTGACCCTCCTGACAGTGCGGCGCTCCCTCAGCACTGACCCTCCGACAGTGCGGCGCTCCCTCAGCACTGACCCTCTGACAGTGCGGCGCTCCCTCAGCACTGACCCTCTGACAGTGCGGCGCTCCCTCAGCACTGACCCTCTGACAGTGCGGCACTCCCTCAGCACTGACCCTCTGACAGTGCGGCACTCCCTCAGCACTGACCCTCTGACAGTGCGGTGCTCCCTCAGCACTGACCCTCTGACAGTGCGGCGCTCCCTCAGCACTGACCCTCTGACAGTGCGGCGCTCCCTCGGCACTGCCACATCAATGTGCGTTCCCTTCTTGTGCTTTGTGCTAATTCAGCCAACGTGTGTTTTTGATATCTGCAGGTGAAATGGGTGAGGGGATGGAAGATGACGGCAAAGATTCGGAAAGTCACTGAAGACATCGTTACCCTGCTGAATAAACAGTGACTCTGTACAGTTACACAGTGAGTGATCCTTACCCTGCTGAATAAACAGTGACTCTGTACAGTTACACAGTGAGTGATCCTTACCCTGCTGAATAAACAGTGACTCTGTACATTACACAGTGAGTGATCCTTACCCTGCTGAATAAACAGTGACTCTGTACAGTTACACAGTGAGTGATCCTTACCCTGCTGAATAACGTGACTCTGTACAGTTACACAGTGAGTGATCCTTACCCTGCTGAATAAACAGTGACTCTGTACAGTTACACAGTGAGTGATCCTTACCCTGCTGAATAAACAGTGACTCTGTACAGTTAACAGTGAGTGATCCTTACCCTGCTGAATAAACAGTGACTCTGTACAGTTACACAGTGAGTGATCCTTACCCTGCTGAATAAACAGTGACTCTGTACAGTTACACAGTGAGTGATCCTTACCCTGCTGAATAAACAGTGACTCTGTACAGTTACACAGTGAGTGATCCTTACCCTGCTGAATAAACAGTGACTCTGTACAGTTACACAGTGAGTGATCCTTACCCTGCTGAATAAACAGTGACTCTGTACAGTTACACAGTGAGTGATCCTTACCCTGCTGAATAAACAGTGACTCTGTACAGTTACACAGTGAGTGATCCTTACCCTGCTGAATAAACAGTGACTCTGTACAGTTACACAGTGAGTGATCCTTACCCTGCTGAATAAACAGTGACTCTGTACAGTTACACAGTGAGTGATCCTTACCCTGCTGAATAAACAGTGACTCTGTACAGTTACACAGTGAGTGATCCTTACCCTGCTGAATAAACAGTGACTCTGTACAGTTACACAGTGAGTGATCCTTACCCTGCTGAATAAACAGTGACTCTGTACAGTTACACAGTGAGTGATCCTTACCCTGCTGAATAAACACTGACTCTGTACAGTTACACAGTGAGTGATCCTTACCCTGCTGAATAAACAGTGACTCTGTACAGTTACACAGTGAGTGATCCTTACCCTGCTGAATAAACAGTGACTCTGTACAGTTACACAGTGAGTGATCCTTACCCTGCTGAATAAACAGTGACTCTGTACAGTTACACAGTGAGTGATCCTTACCCTGCTGAATAAACATGACTCTGTACAGTTACACAGTGAGGATCCTTACCCTGCTGAATAAACAGTGACTCTGTACAGTTACACAGTGAGTGATCCTTACCCTGCTGAATAAACAGTGACTCTGTACAGTTACACAGTGAGCGATCCTTACCCTGCTGAATAAACAGTGACTCTGTACAGTTACACAGTGAGTGATCCTTACCCTGCTGAATAAACAGTGACTCTGTACAGTTACACAGTGAGTGATCCTTACCCTGCTGAATAAACAGTGACTCTGTACAGTTACACAGTGAGTGATCCTTACCCTGCTGAATAAACAGTGACTCTGTACAGTTACACAGTGAGTGATCCTTACCCTGCTGAATAAACACTGACTCTGTACAGTTACACAGTGAGTGATCCTTACCCTGCTGAATAAACACTGACTCTGTACAGTTACACAGTGAGTGATCCTTACCCTGCTGAATAAACAGTGACTCTGTACAGTTACACAGTGAGTGATCCTTACCCTGCTGAATAAACAGTGACTCTGTACAGTTACACAGTGAGTGATCCTTACCCTGCTGAATAAACAGTGACTCTGTACAGTTACACAGTGAGTGATCCTTACCCTGCTGAATAAACAGTGACTCTGTACAGTTACACAGTGAGTGATCCCCCATCTTACCCTGCTGAATAAACATGACTCTGTACAGTTACACAGTGAGTGATCCTTACCCTGCTGAATAAACAGTGACTCTGTACAGTTACACAGTGAGTGATCCTTACCCTGCTGAATAAACAGTGACTCTGTACAGTTACACAGTGAGTGATCCTTACCCTGCTGAATAAACAGTGACTCTGTACAGTTACACAGTGAGTGATCCTTACCCTGCTGAATAAACAGTGACTCTGTACAGTTACACAGTGAGTGATCCTTACCCTGCTGAATAAACAGTGACTCTGTACAGTTACACAGTGAGTGATCCTTACCCTGCTGAATAAACAGTGACTCTGTACAGTTACACAGTGAGTGATCCTTACCCTGCTGAATAAACAGTGACTCTGTACAGTTACACAGTGAGTGATCCTTACCCTGCTGAATAAACAGTGACTCTGTACAGTTACACAGTGAGTGATCCTTACCCTGCTGAATAAACAGTGACTCTGTACAGTTACACAGTGAGTGATCCTTACCCTGCTGAATAAACACTGACTGTGTACAGTTACACAGTGAGCGATCCTTACCCTGCTGAATAAACAGTGACTGTGTCCAGCTACACAGCGAGTGAATCCTTACCCTGCTGAATAAACAGTGACTGTGTACAGTTACACAGTGAGTGATCCTTACCCTGCTGAATAAACAGTGACTGTGTACAGTTACACAGTGAGCGATCCTTACCCTGCTGAATAAACAGTGACTCTGTACAATTACGCAGTGAGTGATCCTTACCCTGCTGAATAAACAGTGACTCTGTATAGTTATACAGTGAGTGATCCTTACCCTGCTGAATAAACAGTGACTGTGTACAGTTACACAGGGAGTGATCCTTACCCTGCTGAATAAATAGTGACTCTGTACAGTTACAAAGTGAGCGATCCTTACCCTGCTGAATAAACAGTGACTGTGTACAGTTACACAGTGAGCGATCCTTACCCTGCTGAATAAACAGTGACTCTGTACAGTTACACAGTGAGCGATCCTTACCCTGCTGAATAAACACTGACTCTGTACAGTTACACAGTGAGTGATCCTTACCCTGCTGAATAAACAGTGACTCTGTACAATTACACAGTGAGTGATCCTTACCCTGCTGAATAAACAGTGACTCTGCACAGTTACACAGTGAGCGATCCTTACTCTGCTGAATGAACAGTGACTGTGTACAGTTACACAGTGAGTGATCCTTACCTTGCTGAATGAACAGTGACTGTGTACAGTTACACAGTGAGTGATCCTTACCCTGCTGAATGAACAGTGACTGTGTACAGTTACACAGTGAGTGATCCTTACCCTGCTGAATGAACAGTGACTCTGTACAGTTACACAGTGAGCGATCCTTACTCTGCTGAATGAACAGTAACTGTGTACAGTTACACAGTGAGTGATCCTTACCCTGCTGAATGAACAGTGACTCTGTACAGTTACACAGTGAGTGATCCTTACCCTGCTGAATGAACAGTGACTGTGTACAGTTACACGGTGACTTCAGAATTCACAACAGAAGATGTTGAACTCAACCAGAACTTGATGAAAATCCTGATGTTTTTTGTACAAAGCTCCGTGTTCACTGATGGCGTTCTGTGAGGGAAATCTATCATCCCTGACTGTCTGACTCAGATCTGTGGCTCTCATTCTAATCAACAAACGCGTACTCCAACATCTTCCTGTGTTCAAATCTCCCAGGCGGCGTGAGCACTGTGACTTAGTGGAGGGACCGGGGGCAAGATAATTTAGTTACTGTGGCAGTAACTAAATTACCGATTGATTGTGTTCCTTCCATCGGGACACGGGATTTGTGCAGGGACTGTACAGGAGGCTAAAATCCCCAGACGTTGTAAATCCCAGAAGAAAAGTTTTGTCTTGCAAGACTTAGAATGAATGCTGTTCCTGTGTCTGAACTTACTCCCGTTCCCCATCTCTAAGCCCCATCCCTGTGTTGCTGACCTTCCTGTCTGGTAAGACCATATTTTCAAAACCCTCCCTCCCTCCCTATCTCTGTAACCTCCTGCAGCCCCTACAATTCAAATCCCTCCCTTGCCCCCTCCTTCCCTCCCCATCTCTGTAACTTCCTACAGCCCTTAGGATTCTTATTCCCCTGTTCAAATCCCTCCCTCCCTCCCTCTCTATTCCTGTAACCTCCTACGATCCTCCGAGATCTCTGTGTTTCTCAGTTTCTGGTCTCTTAAGCATCCCCCAATTCCCATCACTATTCGTGGTCGAGATCCCTCCATCTCCATCTCTTTTTCACTCTCTCACTCAGTTTCTATCTCTCCCCCTCTCTCTGCCTTTTTCTCAATCTATACCATCTCTCATTATCTGTCTTTCTCTGTCTGTCTACTGTTCTCTCTCTCTCTCTCTCTCTGTGTCTTTCTCCCTGTCTGTCTCTTCCTCCATCCCTCACTATCCTTCTCTACCTCTCCTCTGCAACCTCTCAGTACTGGCACCGGGGGGGAGTGTCAGCCTGGATTATGGAGCTCAAATCCTAGAGTATATACATCTACCCCTGACAGTGCAGCACTCCCTCAGTACTGGCACGGGGGGGAGTCAGCCTGGATTATGGAGCTCAAATCCTTTACTCTACCCGATACTCCTGACTGGCACATACTCCGACAGTGCAGCACTCCCTCAGTACTGGCACTCGGGGGGGAGTGTCAGCCTGGATTATGGAGCTCAAATCCTAGAGTATATACATCTACCCCTCAGTGCAGCACTCCCTCAGTACTGGCACCGGGGGGGAGTGTCAGCCTGGATTATGGAGCTCAAATCCTAGAGTATATACATCTACCCCCGACAGTGCAGCACTCCCTCAGTACTGGCACCGGGGGGGAGTGTCAGCCTGGATTATGGAGCTCAAATCCTAGAGTATATACATCTACCCCCGACAGTGCAGCACTCCCTCAGTACTGGCACCGGGGGGGAGAGTGTCAGCCTGGATTATGGAGCTCAAATCCTAGAGTATATACATCTACCCCCGACAGTGCAGCACTCCCTCAGTACTGGCACCGGGGGGAGAGTGTCAGCCTGGATTATGGAGCTCAAATCCTAGAGTATATACATCTACCCCCGACAGTGCAGCACTCCCTCAGTACTGGCACCGGGGGGGAGTGTCAGCCTGGATTATGGAGCTCAAATCCTAGAGTATATACATCTACCCCTGACAGTGCAGCACTCCCTCAGTACTGGCACCGGGGGGGAGTGTCAGCCTGGATTATGGAGCTCAAATCCTAGAGTATATACATCTACCCCTGACAGTGCAGCACTCCCTCAGTACTGGCACCGGGGGGGAGTGTCAGCCTGGATTATGGAGCTCAAATCCTAGAGTATATACATCTACCCCCGACAGTGCAGCACTCCCTCAGTACTGGCACCGGGGGGGGAGTGTCAGCCTGGATTATGGAGCTCAAATCCTAGAGTATATACATCTACCCCTGACAGTGCAGCACTCCCTCAGTACTGGCACCGGGGGGGAGTGTCAGCCTGGATTATGGAGCTCAAATCCTAGAGTATATACATCTACCCCTGACAGTGCAGCACTCCCTCAGTACTGGCACCGGGGGAGTGTCAGCCTGGATTATGGAGCTCAAATCCTAGAGTATATACATCTACCCCCGACAGTGCAGCACTCCCTCAGTACTGGCACCGGGGGGGAGTGTCAGCCTGGATTATGGAGCTCAAATCCTAGAGTATATACATCTACCCCTGACAGTGCAGCACTCCCTCAGTACTGGCACTGGGGGGGAGTGTCAGCCTGGATTATGGAGCTCAAATCCTAGAGTATATACATCTACCCCTGACAGTGCAGCACTCCCTCAGTACTGGCACCGGGGGGATGTCAGCCTGGATTATGGAGCTCAAATCCTAGAGTATATACATCTACCCCCGACAGTGCAGCACTCCCTCAGTACTGGCACTGGGGGGGGGGTGTCAGCCTGGATTATGGAGCTCAAATCCTAGAGTATATACATCTACCCCTGACAGTGCAGCACTCCCTCAGTACTGGCACCGGGGGGGAGTGTCAGCCTGGATTATGGAGCTCAAATCCTAGAGTATATACATCTACCCCTGACAGTGTAGCACTCCCTCAGTACTGGCACCGGGGGGGGGGTGTCAGCCTGGATTATGGAGCTCAAATCTGACACTATTTTTCACATTAAGTCTGATTTGATTTCCCTGACACGTGGCACCAATGATAAGGGGATAGCAGTGTGACAGACAGTGCAATCACAGGAGGAGCAGCGGGACATTTATAGAATAAGTTGCTGAGCAAAATAAACAAGTTTCCTTGGAACAACATTCAGAACAACTGGTCGTGCCTGTGTTACATCCAGGTGGATCCCCAATCCAACTCCTTGCTGCCAAATTTAGATTGCCAAATCTCCAAGTGTTAAGAGATAAATAGTGATAACATCAGCACGGGGTTAGATACAGAGTAAAGCTCCCTCTACACTGTCCCCCCATCAAACACTCCCAGGACAGGGACAGCACAGGGTTAGATACAGAGTAAAGCTCCCTCTACACTGTCCCCCATCAAATATTCCCAGGACAGGGATAGCATGGGATTAGGTAAGGTCTCTGCGGTGTGATTCTGTGCTGCTACTGAACAGCTGGGTCAAAAGCAGAATGCCTGTTCCTGCTGGGCTGATTCATTCAGATTGTGGCTGTAGCCAGCTCGCTCAACTAATCTCATCCTGAATTAGTGTATCAATGTTGGTTGATGTAAACATGGAGAAAATGTCAACATGTTCTGTCTACACTGTGAGAGAGAAAGGACAGAGGGAGAGTTAAAGTTTTATTTATTAGACACAAGTAGGCTTACTGCGGTGAAGTGAATCCCCTAATCGCCACATTCCAATGTCTGTTTGGGTCAATGAACCCTAACCCGCACATCTTTCAGACGGTGGGAGGAAACCCATGCAGACATGGGGAGAACATGCAGACTCCACTGAAAGAGTGACCTGGGAATTGAACCCAGAACTCTGGCGCTCTGAGGTCGCAATGCTAACCTCTGTGCCACCAGAGAGATAGGGACAGACAGATAGAGACAGAGAAGGAGAAGTAGAAACTGATTTTAACAGGAGGATGAGGATTGTAGGGGCTGGAGGAGGTTGCATAGTTGAGGCAGCGGGGTATTGCCCACAGCAGCGCAGATGTCTGAGGTATCAGCGATGACACTATCAGTTTGACCCATGTTCACAGATCATAAATCATTTACTATCTCTCCGAACTTATTCATGAACGCTGTCCACATACTGTTCATTCCCCAATGTGAGACTGAGACAGAGAGAGCGGGGGAGGGGAGAGAGACAGAGAGAGCAACAGAGACAGAGAGGGGGAGAGACAGAGACAGACAGAGAGAGAGTGGAGGAGGTCAGAGAGAGAGAGAGAGCGGAGGAGGGCAGAGAGAGCAATGGAGAGAGGGGGAGAGACAGAGACAGACAGAGAGAGAGCGGGGGAGGGGAGAGAGACAGAGAGAGCAACAGAGAGAGGGGGAGAGACAGAGACAGACAGAGAGCGGAGGAAGAGAGAGCAACAGAGAGAGAGACAAAAAGAGAAAGAGGCGGGATAGAGAGAAAGAGAGAGACAGAGACTGAGACAGAGAGAGGGAAAGAGAGACAGAGAGCAACAGAGAGACAGAAGACAGAGAGACAGAGGGAAGGAGAGAGAGAGAGAGACAGAGGGAAGGAGAGAGAGAGAGACAGAGGGAAGGAGAGAGACAGAGGGAAGGAGAGAGAGAGAGACAGAGGGAAGGAGAGAGAGAGAGACAGAGACAGAGGGAAGGAGAGAGAGAGACAGAGGGAAGGAGAGAGAGAGACAGAGAGACAGGCAAGGAGAGAGGGAGACAGGGAAGGAGAGAGAGAGAGACAGAGGGAAGGAGAGAGAGAGAGACAGGCAAGGATAGAGGGAGACAGGGAAGGAGAGACAGAGAGAGACAGAGGGAAGGAGAGAGAGAGAGACAGAGGGAAGGAGAGAGAGAGAGAGACAGAGGGAAGGAGAGAGAGAGAGAGACAGAAGGAAGGAGAGAGAGAGACAGAGGGAAGGAGAGAGAGAGAGAGACAGAGGGAAGGAGAGAGAGAGAGAGACAGAGGGAAGGAGAGAGAGAGAGAGACAGAGGGAAGGAGAGAGCGAGAGAATGAATCACAGAAATGACTTCTGTCCTTTCAGGTGAGCCCCAAGCACTTTATAGCGAATAAATTCTCTCTCTGAAAGGAGGCCACTCTTTTCATTTCAGAAATGTGACAGAGAATTGCACAGCAAGATCCCACAGGCAGAGTGAGATAAGGTCCCAGCTCATCTGGTCTGATGCTGTTGTTGGCAATATTTGGTCTTGAGGAACCAGAAAGAACTCAGACCTACCCACCTGTATCACCCTCCCAACCCCCTTCAAATAGGCATCCTGGGAGTATTGATGGCCAACATTAGGCAAGACAGTGCGGCACTCCCTCAGCACTGACCCTCTGACAGTGCGGCGCTCCCTCAGCACTGACCCTCTGACAGTGCGGCACTCCCTCAGCACTGACCCTCTGACAGTGCGGCACTCCCTCAGCACTGACCCTCTGACAGTGCGGCACTCCCTCAGCACTGACCCTCTGACAGTGCGGCACTCCCTCAGCACTGACCCTCTGACAGTGCGGCACTCCCTCAGCACTGACCCTCTGACAGTGCGGCGCTCCCTCAGCACTGACCCTCTGACAGTGCGGCACTCCCTCAGCACTGACCCTCTGACAGTGCGGCGCTCCCTCAGCACTGACCCTCTGACAGTGCGGCGCTCCCTCAGCACTGACCCTCTGACAGTGCGGCGCTCCCTCAGCACTGACCCTCTGACGCGCTCCCTCAGCACTGACCCTCTGACAGTGTGGCGCTCCCTCAGCACTGACCCTCTGACAGTGCGGCGCTCCCTCAGCACTGACCCTCTGACAGTGCGGCGCTCCCTCAGCACTGACCCTCTGACAGTGCGGCGCTCCCTCAGGACACAGTGCGGCGCTCCCTCACAGTGCGGCACTCCCTCAGCACTGACCCTCTGACAGTGCGGCACTCCCTCAGCACTGACCCTCTGACAGTGCGGCACTCCCTCAGCACTGACCCTCTGACAGTGCGGCACTCCCTCAGCACTGACCCTCTCCTGACAGTGCGGCGCTCCCTCAGCACTGACCTTCTGACAGTGCGGCGCTCCCTCAGCACTGACCCTGACAGTGCGGCACTCCCTCAGCACTGACCCTCTGACAGTGCGGCACTCCCTCAGCACTGACCCTCTGACAGTGCGGCGCTCCCTCAGCACTGACCCTCTGACAGTGCGGCACTCCCTCAGCACTGACCCTCTGACAGTGCAGCGCTCCCTCAGCACTGACCCTCTGACAGTGCAGCGCTCCCTCAGCACTGACCCTCTGACAGTGCGGCACTCCCTCAGCACTGGCACCGGGAGGGAGAGTCAGCCTGGATTATGGAGAACGATGGAGACGGAGAGAGTTTGATTGAAGATGGAGAGAGTTTGATTGAATACTACTTTATTGTAAATGATATTTACAAAGTGTACACAAAATAGTTAACTGTAAAACACACCTGATAAACCTCATATAATTCCAATAAATACAACTTCAAGCATAAATTTAAAACTTTGACTTTGGCAGAGAACGTTCAGAAAAGCTGAGAATTAAGCCTTTCCCAGCGATACAATTAACACACAATATTTTTCAACTGGTAAACACACCTCTTGCCTCCCTCTTTGTTCACTTTCAGAGGATTGTCAGACACTGCACCATTCATGCTGGATCCCTAAGTTATTAACAATTGATGTTACTGACTCAGCAGCACTGATGGCGGTTTATCCAGGTTTTACTAGTGATACACAGCTGCAAACAGTATCCAGAAAGAAATCCAACTGATGGGCATGTGAGAGAAAGCCGAGGATTAATCCGACTGAAATGCCTGATTATTCACTTTGGCAGGAAGTATTTGAATATCATTTGAACACAGACAGTTTGCAGATAACCGCAGTGCAGAGGGATCTGGGCAACCAGGTACATCAATCACAAAAAAATAGAATGCCGATGCAGTAAGTGGTTAGGAAGGTACTTATTGCAAAAGGGGATAGAATATAAAAATCAGGAAGTCTCGCTACAAGTATCAGGGCATTGGTGTTTCTGCAGCTGGAGTACTGCGCAGAGTTTTGGTCTCCTTACTGAGGGAGGGATAGACTGGCATTGGAGGCAGTTCAGAGAAGGTTCCTAGAATGAGGGGGACTGCCTGATGAGAGATTGATTGGAATGGGCTATGGGGAGAAAGCAGGGCAGTGGGATTAGTTTGGGATTGATACAGGGCTATGGGGAGAAAGCAGGGCAGTGGGATTAGTTTGGGGATTGATACAGGGCTATGGGGAGAGAGCAGGGACAGTGGGATTAGTTTGGGATTGATACAGGGCTATGGGGAGAGAGCAGGGCAGTGGGATTAGTTTGGGGATTGATACAGGGCTATGGGCAGAGAGCGGGGCAGTGGGATTAGTTTGGGGATTGATACAGGGCTATGGGGAGAGAGCGGGGCAGTGGGATTAGTTTGGGGATTGATACAGGCTATGGGGAGAGAGCGGGGCAGTGGGATTAGTTTGGATTGATACAGGGCTATGGGGAAGAGTAGGGCAGTGGGATTAGTTTGGGATTGATACAGGGCTATGGGGAGAGAGGGGGGCAGTGGGATTAGTTTGGGATTGATACAGGGCTATGGGGAGAGAGCGGGGCAGTGGGATTAGTTTGGGGATTGATACAGGGCTATGGGGAGAGAGTGGGGCAGTGGGATTAGTTTGGGGATTGATACAGGGCTATGGGGAGAGAGTGGGGCAGTGGGATTAGTTTGGGGATTGATACAGGGCTATGGGGAGAGAGTGGGGCAGTGGGATTAGTTTGGGATTGATACAGGGCTATGGGGAGAGAGTGGGGCAGTGGGATTAGTTTGGGGATTGATACAGGGCTATGGGGAGAGAGTGGGGCAGTGGGATTAGTTTGGGGATTGATACAGGGCTATGGGGAGAGAGCGGGGCAGTGGGATTAGTTTGGGGATTGATACAGGGCTATGGGGAGAGAGCGGGGCAGTGGGATTAGTTTGGGGATTGATACAGGGCTATGGGGAGAGAGCGGGGCAGTGGGATTAGTTTGGGGATTGATACAGGGCTATGGGGAGAGAGCGGGGCAGTGGGATTAGTTTGGGGATTGATACAGGGCTATGGGGAGAGAGCGGGGCAGTGGGATTAGTTTGGGATTGATACAGGGCTATGGGGAGAGAGCGGGGCAGTGGGATTAGTTTGGGGATTGATACAGGGCTATGGGGAGAGAGCGGGGCAGTGGGATTAGTTTGGGGATTGATACAGGGCTATGGGGAGAGACGGGGCAGTGGGATTAGTTTGGGGATTGATACAGGACTATGGGGAGAGAGCGGGGCAGTGGGATTAGTTTGGGGATTGATACAGGGCTATGGGGAGAGAGCGGGCAGTGGGATTAGTTTGGGGATTGATACAGGGCTATGGGGAGAGAGTGGGGCAGTGGGATTAGTTTGGGGTTGATACAGGGCTATGGGGAGAGAGCGGGGACGTGGGATTAGTTTGGGATTGATACAGGGCTATGGGAAGAGCGGGGCAGTGGGATTAGTTTGGGATTGATACAGGGCTACGGGGAGAGAGCAGGGCAGTGGGATTAGTTTGGGAATTGATACAGGGCTATGGGGAGAGAGTGGGGCAGTGGGATTAGTTTGGGGATTGATACAGGGCTATGGGGAGAGAGCAGGGCAGTGGGAGTAGTTTGGGATTGATACAGGGCTATGGGGAGAGAGCGGGGCAGTGGGATTAGTTTGGGGATTGATACAGGGCTATGGGGAGAGAGCGGGGCTGTGGGATTAGTTTGGGATTGATACAGGGCTATGGGGAGAGAGCGGGGCAGTGGGATTAGTTTGGGATTGATACAGGGCTATGGGGAGAGAGACAACATTTTAGTTGTGTTAGGGATTTGTGCTGAGGTTTGGGTTTGAATTAGGGG
>JAGIQG010000005.1:130214889-130237389 GCA_024679065.1 Sphyrna mokarran | reverse complement strand
TACACCCATTCAGATAATAATCTGCCTTCCTATTATTGCCACCAAAGTGGATAACCTCACATTTATCCACATTATGCTGCATCTGCCCATTCACTCAGCCTGTCTAAATCACATTGAACCATCTCTGCATCCTCCTCACAGCTCACCCTCCCACCCAACTTTATATCATCTGCAAATTTGGGGATAATACATCCAGATCCCTCTTCCTAATCATTAATATATAACCATGAAGAGCAGTTATATAAAACAGTTGGGGTCCTAGCAGAGGTACAGGGAGGAAAGTCCCACAGGAAACCTAACTGGGGAAATGTTTAGGGAATCAGAAACACAAAGAGACTTGAGAATCCTTGTACAAGATTCTCTTTAAGGTTAACGTGCAGGATCAGTCAGCAGTTAGGAAGGCAAATGCAATGTTAGTATGAATATCGAGAGGGCTGGACTACAGGAGCAGGGATGGATTTCTGAGGCTGGATAAGGCTGTGGTCAAACCCCGTCTGGAGGATTGTGAACAGTTTTGGTCCCTGTATCTAAGGGAGGATGTGCTGGCCTTGGAAAGGGTCCAGAGGAGATTCACAAGAATGATCCCTGGAATGGAGAGTTTGTTTTACGAGGAATGGTTGGGGATTCTGGGTCTGTACTCGTTGGAGTTTAGAAGGATGAGGGGGGGGATCTTATTGAAACTTACAGGATACTGCGAGGCCCTGGATAGAGTGGATGTGGAGAGGATGTTTCCACTAGTGGGAAAAACTAGAACCAGAGGGCCCAACCACAGGCTAAAGGGACGATCCTTTAAAACAGAGACGAGGAGGAATTTCCTCAGCCGGAGAGTGGGGAATGTGTGGAACTCTTTGCCTCAGAGGAGGCCAGGTCATTGAGTGTCTTTAAGAGAGAGATAGATAGGTTCCTGATTAATAAGGAGATCAGGGGTTATGGAGAAAAGGCAGGGGAATGAGGATGAGAAAATTATCAGCCGTGATTGAATGGGGGAGCAGATGGGCCGAGTCTTATAGCTAGAAAAGCAGAGATTGGCGAGAGAGTTCCCCTGGCAATCAATCAGGGATGTGTCCACTGCCTCGCTGTGAGGGAGTGAGGGTTATGCCAGGTGGAAGGATGGGAAGCACGCTCACCTCGGAAGCGATGTTTGGCCAGCTGAACCTTGCCATAGCTGCCGCAGCCCAGGTCCTTGATAACCTCATAGTGATCTGCAATCTCCATGCGGGTGAGGCTCTGCGATAACAGAAGCATCATCTCCTCGATGAACAGGTCGGGACCCAGGATGTTGGCACCCTCCATTGCTGGCTTCTCTATGGCAGCACCCACTCAGGGAGCTGTCAGTGACCTGCCAGGGAAAACAGATAAGCGGAATAGCACATTATATTTCAATAGAATAGAGGATTATACAGCAGGATAAGGATCACTCACTGTATAACTGTACACAGTCACTGTTTATTCAGCAGGGTAAGGATCACTCACTGTGTAACTGTACAGAGACACTGTTTATTCAGCAGGGTAAGGATCACTCACTCTGTAATTGTACAGAGTCACTGTTTATTCAGCAGGGTAAGGATCACTCACTGTGTAACTGTACACAGTCACTGTTTATTCAGCAGGGTAAGGATCACTCACTGTGCAACTGTACAGAGTCACTGTTTAATCAGCAGGGTAAGGATCACTCACTGTGTAATTGTACAGAGTCACTGTTTATTCAGCAGGGTAAGGATCACTCACTGTGTAATTGTACAGAGTCACTGTTTATTCAGCAGGGTAAGGATCATTCACTGTGTAACTGTACAGAGTCACTGTTTATTCAGCAGGATAAGGATCACTCACTGTGTAACTGTACACAGTCACTGTTTATTCAGCAGGGTAAGGATCACTCACTGTGTAACTGTACAGAGTCAATGTTTATTCAGCAGGGTAAGGATCACTCACTGTGTAACTGTACACAGTCACTGTTTATTCAGCAGGATAAGGATCACTCACTGTGTAACTCTACAGAGTCACTGTTTATTCAGCAGGGTAAGGATCACTCACTGTGTAACTGTACACAGTCACTGTTTATTCAGCAGGGTAAGGATCACTCACTGTGTAAGTGTACAGAGTCACTGTTTATTCAGCAGGGTAAGGATCACTCACTGTGTAACTGTACAGAGTCACTGTTTATTCAGCAGGGTAAGGATCACTCACTGTGTAACTGTACAGAGTCACTGTTTATTCAGCAGGGTAAGGATCACTCACTGTGTAACTGTACAGAGTCACTGTTTATTCAGCAGGGTAAGGATCACTCACTGTGTAACTGTACAGAGTCACTGTTTATTCAGCAGGGTAAGGATCACTCACTGTGTAACTGTACAGAGTCACTGTTTATTCAGCAGGGTAAGGATCACTCACTGTGTAACTGTACAGAGTCACTGTTTATTCAGCAGGGTAAGGATCACTCACTGTGTAACTGTACAGAGTCACTGTTTATTCAGCAGGGTAAGGATCACTCACTGTGTAACTGTACAGAGTCACTGTTTATTCAGCAGGGTAAGGATCACTCACTGTGTAACTGTACAGAATCACTGTTTATTCAGCAGGGTAAGGATCACTCACTGTGTAACTGTACAGAGTCACTGTTTATTCAGCAGGGTAAGGATCACTCACTGTGTAACTGTACAGAGTCACTGTTTATTCAGCAGGGTAAGGATCACTCACTGTGTAACTGTACAGAGTCACTGTTTATTCAGCAGGGTAAGGATCACTCACTGTGTAACTGTACAGAGTCACTGTTTATTCAGCAGGGTAAGGATCACTCACTGTGTAACTGTACAGAGTCACTGTTTATTCAGCAGGGTAAGGATCATTCACTGTGTAACTGTACAGAGTCACTGTTTATTCAGCAGGGTAAGGATCACTCACTGTGTAACTGTACAGAGTCACTGTTTATTCAGCAGGGTAAGGATCACTCACTGTGTAACTGTACAGAGTCACTGTTTATTCAGCAGGGTAAGGATCACTCACTGTGTAACTGTACAGAGTCACTGTTTATTCAGCAGGGTAAGGATCACTCACTGTGTAACTGTACAGAGTCACTGTTTATTCAGCAGGGTAAGGATCACTCACTGTGTAACTGTACAGAGTCACTGTTTATTCAGCAGGGTAAGGATCACTCACTGTGTAACTGTACAGAGTCACTGTTTATTCAGCAGGGTAAGGATCACTCACTGTGTAACTGTACAGAGTCAGTGTTTATTCAGCAGGGTAAGGATCACTCACTGTGTAACTGTACAGAGTCACTGTTTATTCAGCAGGGTAAGGATCACTCACTGTATAACTATACAGTCACTGTTTATTCAGCATGGTAAGGATCACTCACTGCATAACTGTACAGAGTCACTGTTTATTCAGCAGGGTAAGGATCACTCACTGTGTAACTGTACAGAGTCACTGTTTATTCAGCAGGGTAAGGATCACTCACTGTGTAACTGTACAGAGTCACTGTTTATTCAGCAGGGTAAGGATCACTCACTGTGTAACTGTACAGAGTCACTGTTTATTCAGCAGGGTAAGGATCACTCACTGTGTAACTGTACAGAGTCACTGTTTATTCAGCAGGGTAAGGATCACTCACTGTGTAACTGTACAGAGTCACTGTTTATTCAGCAGGGTAAGGATCACTCACTGTGTAACTGTACAGAGTCACTGTTTATTCAGCAGGGTAAGGATCACTCACTGTGTAACTGTACAGAGTCACTGTTTATTCAGCAGGGTAAGGATCACTCACTGTGTAACTGTACAGAGTCACTGTTTATTCAGCAGGGTAAGGATCACTCACTGTGTAACTGTACAGAGTCACTGTTTATTCAGCAGGGTAAGGATCACTCACTGTGTAACTGTACAGAGTCACTGTTTATTCAGCAGGGTAAGGATCACTCACTGTGTAACTGTACAGAGTCACTGTTTATTCAGCAGGGTAAGGATCACTCACTGTGTACTGTACAGAGTCACTGTTTATTCAGCAGGGTAAGGATCACTCACTGTGTAACTGTACAGAGTCACTGTTTATTCAGCAGGGTAAGGATCACTCACTGTGTAACTGTACAGAGTCACTGTTTATTCAGCAGGGTAAGGATCACTCACTGTGTAACTGTACAGAGTCACTGTTTATTCAGCAGGGTAAGGATCACTCACTGTGTAACTGTACAGAGTCACTGTTTATTCAGCAGGGTAAGGATCACTCACTGTGTAACTGTACAGAGTCACTGTTTATTCAGCAGGGTAAGGATCACTCACTGTGTAACTGTACAGAGTCACTGTTTATTCAGCAGGGTAAGGATCACTCACTGTGTAACTGTACAGAGTCACTGTTTATTCAGCAGGGTAAGGATCACTCACTGTGTAACTGTACAGAGTCACTGTTTATTCAGCAGGGTAAGGATCACTCACTGTGTAACTGTACAGAGTCACTGTTTATTCAGCAGGGTAAGGATCACTCACTGTGTAACTGTACAGAGTCACTGTTTATTCAGCAGGGTAAGGATCACTCACTGTGTAACTGTACAGAGTCACTGTTTATTCAGCAGGGTAAGGATCACTCACTGTGTAACTGTACAGAGTCACTGTTTATTCAGCAGGGTAAGGATCACTCACTGTGTAACTGTACAGAGTCACTGTTTATTCAGCAGGGTAAGGATCACTCACTGTGTAACTGTACAGAGTCACTGTTTATTCAGCAGGGTAAGGATCACTCACTGTGTAACTGTACAGAGTCACTGTTTATTCAGCAGGGTAAGGATCACTCACTGTGTAACTGTACAGAGTCACTGTTTATTCAGCAGGGTAAGGATCACTCACTGTGTAACTGTACAGAGTCACTGTTTATTCAGCAGGGTAAGGATCACTCACTGTGTAACTGTACAGAGTCACTGTTTATTCAGCAGGGTAAGGATCACTCACTGTGTAACTGTACAGAGTCACTGTTTATTCAGCAGGGTAAGGATCACTCACTGTGTAACTGTACAGAGTCACTGTTTATTCAGCAGGGTAAGGATCACTCACTGTGTAACTGTACAGAGTCACTGTTTATTCAGCAGGGTAAGGATCACTCACTGTGTAACTGTACAGAGTCACTGTTTATTCAGCAGGGTAAGGATCACTCACTGTGTAACTGTACAGAGTCACTGTTTATTCAGCAGGGTAAGGATCACTCACTGTATAACTGTACACAGTCACTGTTTATTCAGCAGGGTAAGGATCACTCACTGTGTAACTGTACACAGTCACTGTTTATTCAGCAGGGTAAGGATCACTCACTGTGTAACTGTACACAGTCACTGTTTATTCAGCAGGGTAAGGATCACTCACTGTGTAACTGTACAGAGTCACTGTTTATTCAGCAGGGTAAGGATCACTCACTGTGTAACTGTATAGAGTCACTGTTTATTCAGCAGGGTAAGGATGACTCACTGTATAACTGTACACAGTCACTGTTTATTCAGCAGGGTAAGGATCACTCACTGTGTAATTGGACACAGTCACTGTTTATTCAGCAGGGTAAGGATCACTCACTGTGTAATTGGACACAGTCACTGTTTATTCAGCAGGGTAAGGATCACTCACTGTATAACTGTACACAGTCACTGTTTATTCAGCAGGGTAAGGATCACTCACTGTATAACTGTACAGAGTCACTGTTTATTCAGCAGGGTAAGGATCACTCACTGTGTAATTGTACAGAGTCACTGTTTATTCAGCAGGGTAAGGATCACTCACTGTGTAACTGTACACAGTCACTGTTTATTCAGCAGGGTAAGGATCACTCACTGTGTAACTGTACACAGTCACTGTTTATTCAGCAGGGTAAGGATCACTCACTGTGTAACTGTACAGAGTCACTGTTTATTCAGCAGGGTAAGGATCACTCACTGTATAATTGTACAGAGTCACTGTTTATTCAGCAGGGTAAGGATCACTCACTGTGTAACTGTACAGAGTCACTGTTTATTCAGCAGGGTAAGGATCACTCACTGTGTAACTGTACAGAGTCACTGTTTATTCAGCAGGGTAAGGATCACTCACTGTGTAACTGTACAGAGTCACTGTTTATTCAGCAGGGTAAGGATCACTCACTGTGTAACTGTACAGAGTCACTGTTTATTCAGCAGGGTAAGGATCACTCACTGTGTAACTGTACAGAGTCACTGTTTATTCAGCAGGGTAAGGATCACTCACTGTGTAACTGTACAGAGTCACTGTTTATTCAGCAGGGTAAGGATCACTCACTGTGTAACTGTACAGAGTCACTGTTTATTCAGCAGGGTAAGGATCGCTCACTGTGTAACTGTACAGAGTCACTGTTTATTCAGCAGGGTAAGGATCACTCACTGTGTAACTGTACAGAGTCACTGTTTATTCAGCAGGGTAAGGATCGCTCACTGTGTAACTGTACAGAGTCACTGTTTATTCAGCAGGGTAAGGATCACTCACTGTGTAATTGTACAGAGTCACTGTTTATTCAGCAGGGTAAGGATCACTCACTGTGTAACTGTACAGAGTCACTGTTTATTCAGCAGGGTAAGGATCACTCACTGTGTAACTGTACACAGTCACTGTTTATTCAGCAGGGTAAGGATCACTCACTGTGTAATTGTACAGAGTCACTGTTTATTCAGCAGGGTAAGGATCACTCACTGTGTAACTGTACAGAGTCACTGTTTATTCAGCAGGGTAAGGATCACTCACTGTGTAACTGTACAGAGTCACTGTTTATTCAGCAGGGTAAGGATCACTCACTGTGTAACTGTACAGAGTCACTGTTTATTCAGCAGGGTAAGGATCACTCACTGTGTAACTGTACAGAGTCACTGTTTATTCAGCAGGGTAAGGATCACTCACTGTGTAACTGTACAGAGTCACTGTTTATTCAGCAGGGTAAGGATCACTCACTGTGTAACTGTACAGAGTCACTGTTTATTCAGCAGGGTAAGGATCACTCACTGTGTAACTGTACACAGTCACTGTTTATTCAGCAGGGTAAGGATCACTCACTGTGTAACTGTACACAGTCACTGTTTATTCAGCAGGGTAAGGATCACTCACTGTGTAACTGTACAGAGTCACTGTTTATTCAGCAGGGTAAGGATCATTCACTGTGTAACTGTATAGAGTCACTATTTATTCAGCAGGGTAAGGATTCACTCGCTGTGTAAGTGTACAGAGTCACTGTTTATTCAGCAGGGTAAGGATCACTCACTGTGTAACTGTACACAGTCACTGTTTATTCAGCAGGGTAAGGATCACTCACTGTGTAACTGTACAAGTCACTGTTTATTCAGCAGGGTAAGGATCACTCCTGTGTAACTGTACAGAGTCACTGTTTATTCAGCAGGGTAAGGATCACTCACTGTATAATGTGCAGAGTCACTGTTTATTCAGGGTAAGGATCACTCACTGTGTAACTGAACAGAGTCACTGTTTATTCAGGGTAAGGATCACTCACTGTGTAACTGTACAGAGTCACTGTTTATTCAGCAGGGTAAGGATCACTCACTGTGTAACTGTACAGAGTCACTGTTTATTCAGCAGGGTAAGGATCACTCACTGTGTAATTGTACAGAGTCACTGTTTATTCAGCAGGGTAAGGATCATTCACTGTGTAACTGTACAGAGTCACTGTTTATTCAGCAGGGTAAGGATCATTCACTGTGTAACTGTACAGAGTCACTGTTTATTCAGCAGGGTAAGGATCACTCACTGTGTAACTGTACACAGTCACTGTTTATTCAGCAGGGTAAGGATCATTCACTGTGTAACTGTACAGAGTCAGTGTTTGTTCAGCAGGGTAAGGATCGCTCACTGTGTAACTGTACACAGTCACTGTTTATTCAGCAGGGTAAGGATCACTCACTGTGTAACTGTACACAGTCACTGTTTATTCAGCAGGGTAAGGATCACTCACTGTATAACTGTACAGAGTCAGTGTTTGTTCAGCAGGGTAAGGATCGCTCACTGTGTAACTGTACAGAGTCACTGTTTATTCAGCAGGGTAAGGATCGCTCACTGTGTAATTGTACAGAGTCACTGATCTCTCTTGTGTACAATGTTACCTGGATGATATTCTAATTACAGGCTCCAGGGAACAAGAGTACTTGAATAATTTGGAAGCAACATTGGAACTTATTCAAGCACGTGGTCTGCACATCAAGGAAGAAAAGTGTGACTAATTCCATGTGTCAATCCAGCATCTAGGTCAGGTTATTGACAGTAAGGGCCTATATAAAAAATGGACGCTATTTTGAAAGAACCACATCCAATGAACATGACACAATTGTGGTCCTTTCTAGAATTACTAAATCATTATTGCAATTTATTGAATTAACTGTATGTGAAACAGTCACAGGACAACAGAATGTGAGAAAGCATATAAGAATGTCAAAGATGCTTTGCAGAAGTCTGAAGTCTTGGTTCATTTTAACCTGAAGCTACCATTACCGCTTGCTTGTGATGCTTCACCTTAGGGACAGTGGTTTCACATATTACATCTTTCGGAGAAGAATGGCCAATCGCTTTTCCTTCATTTACTCTGGCTGGTGCTGAATCTAGCGATGATCAGCCAGACAAAGAAGCATTCAGTATAATTTTTGGCATAAAAAGGTTTCATTTTATTGATATGGTCGTCATTCCACACTATTACTGATCATCAATCTTAACTACTGTTTTTGGGCTATACTGAGACCCAAATCTTTTGTTAGCTGCTAGCCAATTGTGAAGAGGGTCACTAAAATATCTTTTTAGGTGTCCAGATCACTAATAACCTGTCCTGGTCCCTCCATGACACTCTATAGTTAAGAAAGCCCACCAATGCCTCTGCTTTCTTAGAAAACTAAGGAAATTTGGCTTGTCAGCTACGACTCTCAGCAACTTTTACGGATGCACCACAGAAAGCATTCTTTCTGGTTGTATCACAGCTTGGTCTGGGCTCCTGCTCTGCCCAAGACCGCAAAGAAACTACAAAAGGTCCTGAATGTAGCCCAATCCGTCACGCAAACCAGCCTCCCATCCATTGACTCTGTCTACACTTCCCGCTGCCTCGGGAAAAGCAGCCGGTATAATCAAGGACCCCACACACCCGGGACATTCTCTCTTCCACCTTCTTCCATCGGGAAGAAGATACAGAAGTTTATGGTCATGTACCGACCAACTCAAGAACAGCTTCTTCTCTGCTGCTGTCAGATTTTTGAATGGATTTACATCGCATTAAATTGATCTTTCTCTGTATCCTAGCTATGACTGTAATGCTATATCCTGCACTCTCATGTTTCCTTCTCTATGAACGGTATGCTTTGTCTGTGTAGCATGCAAGAAACAATACTTTTCACTGTATGCTAACACGTGACAATAATAAATCAAACATTCTTACGATATAAAATACTGTCAGTTGGAGTGCCAAGCTAATGTTGATGCATTATCATACTTACCTTTACGTACTAAGCAGATGCAATCAGCTAGTTTTGCTAACAGCTTTCAGTTCTCAAGTAGATCATTTGCCTGTGACAGCTTCTCAAGTTCAGGACACACTAGAAATGATCCCATGATAGGCAAAGTGATAGATATGAACAAAGAAAATTTCAGCACAGGAACAGGCCCTTCTGCCCTCCAAGCCTGTACTGACCCATGCTGCCCGACGGAACTAAAACTCTCTCCCCTTCTGAGGACCACATGTCTCTATTCCTATCCTATTCATGGATTTGTCCAAATGACCCTTAAAACTCACTATCGTATCCGTTTCCACTCCCTCCCCCGGCAACGAGTTCCAGGCACCCACCGTCCTCTGTGTAAAAAATCTCCCTCGTACATCTCCTTTAAACCTTGCCCCTCACACCTTAAACCTGTGCCCCCCTAGTAATTGACTCTGCCACACTGGGAAAAAGCTCTTGACTATCCACTCTGTCCATGCCCCTCATAATCTTGTAGATTTCTATCAGGTCCCCCCTCAACATCCGTCGTTCCATTGAGAACAAACCAAATTTCTCCAACCTCTCCTCATAGCCAATGCCCTCCATACCAGGCAACATCCTGCTAAATCTTTTCTGTACCCTCTCCAAAGCCTCCACATCCTTCTGGTAGTGTGGTGACCAGAACTGAACACTATATTCCAAGTGTGGCCTCACTAAGGTTCTATAAAGCTGCAACATGACTTGCCAATTTTTAAACTCAATACCCCGGCCGATGAAGGCAAGCATGCTGTATGCCTTCTTGACTACCTTCTCCACCTGCTTTGCCACTTTCAGTGACCTGTGTACGTGTACACCCAGATCCCTCTGCCTATCAATACTCTTAAGGTTTCTGCCCTTTACTGTATATTTCCTATCTGTATTAGACCTTCCAAAATGCTCACATTTGTCCGGATTAAACTCCATCTGCCATCTCTCCGCCCAAGTCTCCAACTGATCTACATCCTGCTGTATCCTCTGATGATCCTCATCGCTATCCGCAAATCTACCAATCTTTGTGTCATCTGCAAACTTACTAATCAATCCAGTTACATTTTCCTCCAAATCATTGATATATAATATAAATAGCAAAGCTCCCAGCACTGATCCCTGAGGAACACTACATGATATTGGAAGGAATGATAGCTGGAAAGTATCAACCACATTCTGATCTGAAACCAGATGCCTCACGAAAGCTTGAGTTGCCTATTCAAGTTGGGCGTCTATTGTGGGGAATCTGAGTGATGGCTCCTCCTGGTCTGAATGGAAAAGTTATTGAACAAGTTGAAGGGTGGCCGGTAGATTCTGGATGGAGGAATTAGAGTGTAGTTATTTGTGTTGGCCGGGTCAGGAAGCTCAGACTGAAGAAAACGCGGGACAATGTCAATCATTTGTTCAAATAAAAAGCCGTACCCCCTTACTGTCTCCTTTCTACCCTTAAGAATGGCTTCAAATGTCACGGCAGTCGATTGTACTCCCCATGATTTTTACATGTCCTTCGTCATAATCAATACATATTAAAGTGTCCAGCAGTTGTGGTCATGAGATCCACCCCATCTCAACAAAGAGTTCAAAAACAGTGAGGAAATCTTGGCCAGATTTGGTAAAGCCAGACAGAGTGTTAGCGATAATGGGTCACAGTTTTTACTGCACAGGAATTTGAGGATTATCTCAAAGTGAATGGTATTCAGTGTGTAACATCCATTACCCTGTGGGTTTGCTGAAATGTTCATACAACCTTTAAAAGAGTAAAGTTCGTTATCACATTAGGTGAATAGCTTATCGGTATCTTATAGAAACCCTGCTCATTCGGCCACCCCACATTCCTCTGCATTCTACTCTTAAAGAGAATCTCTCTGTCTGTCTGTCTGTCTGTCCCTCTCCGTCTGTCCCTCTTTGTCTCTATCTCTCTCTTTCCTTTCTCTGTCTCTCTATCTCTCTGTTTTTCGCCATGTTTGTCTGTCTGTTTTTCTCTCTCTCTCTGTCACTTTCTGTCTCTCGCTCTCTCTCTCTCTGTCTATTTCTCTGTCTCTTTCTCTCCAGTAAGAGTCTGGCAACACCAATTTTATTCCAACCGATTTATTCGATAGTAAATCTGCAAGCTTTTGACTTTCGTCTTCGTCAGGCAAATGACGAATTTCTCTCCATCCATCACTCTCTCTCTATATGTCTGTCTTTCCCTCCCTCTGTGTGTGTCTCTCTCTCAGTCTCTCTCTCTCTCTCTCTCTGGGATAACAGAGAGGTGATTTTTAGGTCACTCTCTTTAGTACAGTTGTATATGCCAGCGGCTCAGTAAACAGCCCGCGCTCGCTCGCACTAACAAAGGCTTTAGTGACTATTAATAAATGGTGTGAATGAGCTGTGTCAGATCACTAAAGTAACACAATCCTCCCAGTACACAGTAACAGCATCGTGCCAACTTCCCATTAGCCAACCATTCCACTCAACACAACCCAGACACGGCGTACCAGTGTCCGTCCCCCTCTCTGCCCCCAATCTATCCCCCTCTCTGTCCCCACTCTGTCCCTCTACCCCCAATCCATCTCCTTCTCTGACCCCCTCTCTGTCCCCCTCTCTGTCCCCCTCTCAGTCCCCCTCTCTACCACCAATCTGGCCCACTCTCTCTGTGTCACTCTCTATCCCCCTCTTCTCTGTCCCTCTGTCTGTCATTCTCTCTGCTCTCCTCTCTATGCCCCTCTCTGTTTCTCTCGTTCTCTGACTCTCTGTCTCTCTCTGATCCCCTCTGTGTCCTTATTTCTGTCCCTCCTAATGTTCTGAACATTATTCTTTCCCTCTTTTTCTCTGTATCTTTCTCCCCAACTCTCTCCCTCTCACTCTCACAACATTTCCCTCTCTCTCTCTCTCCCTCTCTCCTCCCTGACTCTTTCTCTCTCTCTCTCTGTGTGGCTCTCTTTCTGTCTCTATATCTGGGTCATTCTCTCTATCACCCGTTCTGTCTGTCTGTCTCTGTCACTCTCTCTCCCACTCTATCACTCTCCATCTCTCTCTCACTCCACCACTCCCTCTCTGTTAGTCTTGTTCAGTGTCTCTGCCTCTGTTCTCTACTAAGATCTTGTAGTAACTGATGAAGACCATTCTGCCTATTTAGGGCAGTGCTATCCCACTCTGGCTGTCTCTGAGAATGGACCAGGATAGAGTGCAGGGTAGTGAGCACAGGGTGCGGGTGAAGAGGGGGACATGGGGTAAGGGATTGGGGGTGGGGTGGGAAGTGGAATTAAGTTGGGGGAGGGACAGTGAAGTTCAGGTTGAAGTGAGTTGAAACTGGCGGCCTCACCCTCACCGTCTGGTTAGGGAGCTGGGTCAGGCCAGCGATGGGATTAATGTGACATCAAAATAAAAAACATCCAGAAATACTAAAACAGCAACGCAGATCAGACCCATCCAACTGGAGTCAGAGAGAGGGAGAGAGACAGAGAGAGAGGGAGAGAGGGAGAGAGAGAGAGAGAGAGGGAGAGAGAGGGAGACAGAGAGAGAGAGAGAGAGGGAGAGAGAGGGAGGGACGAGAGAGAGAGAGAGGGGGGGTTCAGAGAGAGAGAGATGAGAGAGAGACAAGAGAGACAGAGAGAGCGGAGACAGAGAGAGAGAGAGAGGAGGGGGAGAGAGCGAGAGAGAGAGAGATAGAGAGAGGGAAGAGAGAGGGAGACAGAGAGAGGAGAGGACGAGAGAGGGAGACAGAGAGGAGAGTAGAGAGAGGGCAGAGAGAGAGAGAGAGGAGATAGAGAGGGGGGGGGGGGTGAGAGAGGAGAGAGAGAGAGACAGAGACGGGGGGGGGACGATACAGGGGGCTGCGGTGGGGGGGGCGGGGGGGTTCACACATTGGGGGTCGTCAGCGTCCAGGGCGCGGCGGGGGGGGCCGGGATCGGGGCCGGCCGGCCGGGGGGGGGCAATAGAGTGAGTATGTACACTTGTCGGAACGAGGGGGGGGGGGTGGGTGGGGCCCGGGGGGGTTCAATGGGTGGGGGGGGGGGGGGGGGGGACTGAGAGAGACGACGAAGATGAAGAAGGAAGATGGCATAGAGAGAGAGAGACGAGGGAGAGAGAGTCTGAATCGACCAGATTGAGTACAGAGAAGATGAGAGAGAATGAGAGAGACAAGAGGAGAGCAATCATGAAGAAGAGAGGTATAAACAAGAAGATAAATCAACAAAACTATAAAATCAGAAAAACATAAAAAAAAAACTAGCAAAAACAAGTATCCATACCAGAACAACTTTTGCGAACTAACGAGAGGGAGAAGAGAGAGAGGAGGAGAGAGAGAGAGAGAGATAGAGAGGGGGAGGTCAGAGAGAAGAGAGAGACAGAGAGACAGAGAGAGGGAGGAAGAGGAGAGAGCGAGAGGGGGAAGAGGAGAGATAGACGAGGGGGGGGGTAGAGAGAGAGAGAGAGAGACCAGAGAGACAGAGAGTAGGCGGACAGAGAGGAGAGAGAGAGGGGGAGAGAGAGAGAGAGATAGAGAGGGGGGGTCTAGAGGGGAAAGGGGGGGAGAGAGAGAGAAGAGAGAGGAGAGAGGGAGAGAGAGAGAGAGAGAGGGAGGGGGGTCAGAGAGAGAGAGATACAGAGAGAGAGAGAGAGAGAGGGAGAGAGAGACAGAAAGAACGACAGAGAGGTAGAGGAGGGACGAGAGAAGACAGAGAGGGGAGAGAGGGAGACAGAGAGAGAGAGAGAGAGGGAGAGGGAGACAGAGAGAGGAGACAGAGAGAGAGAGAGACAGAGAGAGAGAGAGAGAGGAGAGAGAGAGAGACAGAACAGACAGAGAGAGGGAGAGACGAGAGACAGAGAGAGGGAGACAGAGAGAGAGACATGGAGAGGAGAGGAGGACAGAGAGAGCGGAGGACAGAGAGAGAGGAGAGACAGAGACAGAAGAGAGCGAGACAGAGAGAGAGAGACAGAGACAGAGAGAGGGAGAGAGGGAGACAGAGAGACATGAGAGAGGGAGACAGGAGAAAGAGAGAGGAGAGAGGGCGACCGAGGACAGAGCGAGGGAGACAGTAGAGAGAGACAGAGAGAGGGAGGGGAGACAGAGAGAGGGAGACAGAGAGAGAGAGACAGAGACAGAGAGAGGAGACAGGAGAGAGAGAGAGACAGAGAAGAGGAGAGAGACAGAGACAGGAGAGAGAGGACACGAGGAGAGACAGAGAGAGAGGGAGAGAGACTCAGACAGAGAGAGAGAGAGAGAGAGAGAGAGAGACAGAGCGACAGAGAGAGGAGACAGAGAGAGAGAGAGAGACAGAGAGAGAGAGAGGGAATAGGGACAGAGAGAGTAGAGGGATTGGAGAGAGACGAGAGAGAGGACAGATGAGAGAGGGAGGAGAGAGGAGGAGATGAGAGAGAGCGGATGAAGAGAGAGAGGAGAGAGACAGAGAGAGAGAGAGGGAGAGAGACGAGAGAGAGAGACAGCGAAAGAGAGAGAGAAAGGAGAGAGAGGGAGACAGAGAGAGAGAGAGGGAGAGACGAGAGAGAGACGAGGGTCGTGACAGAGAGGAGAGAGGAGAGAGAACAGAGAGAGAGGGAGGGAGACAGAGAGGAGAGAGGAAGAAGGGAGAGAGAGACAGAGAGAGAGAGAGGAGAGACAGAGAGAGAGAGGAGAGGAGAGACAGAGAGAGAGAGATGACAGAGAGAGAGGGAGAGACAGAGAGAGAGAGAGAGAGGGATAGAGAGAGAGGAGGGAGGACAGACGAGGGGGAGAGAGACAGAGAGAGAGAGAGGGAAACAGAGAGAGACAGAGAAAAACAGAGAGAAAGAGAGAAGAGAGGGAGAGGGACAGAGGAGAAAGAGGAGGACAGAGAGAGAGAGAGAGACAGAGAGAGAGGGAGAGAGAGAGAGAGAGACAGAGAGAGAGAGAGAGGGAGAGAGAGACAGAGAGAGAGAAAGAGGGAGAGGGACAGAGAGAAAGAGGGAGACAGAGAGAGAGAGAGAGACAGAGAAAGACAGAGAGAGAGAGACAGAGAGAGAGAAAGAGGGAGAGGGACAGAGAAAAAGAGGGAGACACAGAGAGAGAGAGAGACAGAGAGAGAGAGAGACAGAGAGAAAGAGGGAGACAGAGAGAGAGAGAGACAGACAGAGAGAGAGAGACAGAGAAAGACAGAGAGAAAGAGACAGACAGGGAGAGAATCTCCCAACCCCTCCTTCAGACTTCTCCACACAGCTCCTCCCTCACACCTCTCCCCTCCGTCCTGTGGGGAGGGGTGTGAGGGAGGGATTGGAGGTGAGGGTTTGTGAGGGAGGGGTTGGGAGTGAGGGTGTGTGAGAGAGGGTCTGTGTGGAGGAGTGTGAAGGAGGGGCTGGGTGAAATGTGAGGGAGGAGCAGAGAGGGTTTGAGGGAGAGGCTGTGTGGAAGACTGTGAATTTGTTGGGGGTAGAGAGTGAGGGAAAGGGTGTGACGGAGGGGTTGGGGAGGATGGAGTGTGGGGGAGAGGATGTGGGGGAGGGGTTGGGGAAGATGGAGTGTGGGGGAGAGGATGTGGGGGAGGGGTTGGGGAAGATGGAGTGTGGGGGAGAGGATATGGGGGAGGCTTTGGGGAAGATGGAGTGTGGGGGAGAGGATGTGGGGGAGGGGTTGGGGAGGATGGAGTGTGGGGGAGAGGATGTGGGGGAGGGTGGTGTGAGGAAGGCCTTGTTCCTCTGCAGTTGAAGCTGAAAATCAGTTAATGGGTTGAGTGATCCCGATAATGTCAGAGTGGGGATATTCACCAATGTTCAGCACCATTCACCACTCCTCAGATACTGAATCAGTCTGTGTCCAAATGCAGCAAAACCCGGACAATATCCAGATTCGGGCTGACAAGTGGCAGTAACATTACACTACACAAGTGCCAGGCAACGACTGTCTCCAACAAGAGAGGATCGAACCATCTCCCCCTTAACATTCAATGGCATTACCATCGCTGAATCCCCCACTATCAACATCCTGGGGGTTACCATTGACCAAAAACTGAACCAGACCCAGCCATATAAATACTGTGGTTCCCAGAGCAGGTCAGAGACTGGGAATCCTGCGGAGAGTAACTCACCTCCTGACTCCCCCCAAAACCTGTCCACCATCTACAAGGACACAAGTCAGGAGTGTGATGGAATACTCTCCACTTGCCTGGATGAGTGCGGCTCCCAACAACACTCGAGAAGCTCGACACCATCCAGGATAAAGCAGCCCCACTCGATCGACACACTAACCCCCACCTTCAACATTCACTCCCTCCACCACCGACACACAGAGGCAGCCGTGTGTACCATCTACAAGATGCACTGCAGTGACTCACCAAGGCTCCTTCCACAGCACCTTCCAAACCCACCACCTCTACCACCTAGAAGGACAAGGGCAGCAGACACATGGGGAACACCAGCACCTGCAAGCTCCCCCTCCGAGCCCCACACACACCATCCTGACTTGGAAATATATTGTCCGTTCCTTCACTGTCACTGGGGTCAAAATCCTGGAACTCCCTCCCTAACAGCACTGTGGGTGTACCTACACCACACGGGACTGACTGATGTCCAATAACAATCCTGGAACTCCCTCCCTAACAGCACTGTAGGTGTACCTACACTACATGGGCTGCAGCAGGTTCAAGATGGACCTCAAATCCTAGAGTATATACATCTACCCCCGACAGTGCAGCACTCCCTCAGTACTGGCACCGGAGGAGAGTGTGGGTCTGGATTATGGAGCTCAAAGTTTGAGTGGGATTTGAACTCAAATCATTCTGAATCCATGATGACCGAGAGTTGGAAAAACAGCTGGAAAAATTGGCTTACTACACAGAAATACTACACAGAAATTACTGTGAAAATCCCCTAGTTGCCACACTCCTGCGCCTGTTCAGGTACATTGATGGAAAATTTAGCATGACCAATGCACCTAAACTGCACATCTTTGGACTGTGGGAGGAAACTGGAGCACCCAGAGGAAACTGACGCAGACACGGGGAGAATGTGCAGACCCCACACAGCGAGTGACCCAAGCCGGGTTCCTGGAGCTGTGAGGCAGCAGCACTAACCACTGTGCTACACACTGCTCCATATATATAAACAGAGGAAAATAATGGCAAACAGATCAGAGAGAGGAAGATTGAGAGGGAATAACAGAGAGAGAGATACAGAGTGAGAGATACAGAGTGAGAGATACAGAGAGAGAGATACAGAGTGAGAGATACAGAGAGAGAGAAACAGAGTGAGAGATACAGAGTGAGAGATACAGAGTGAGAGATACAGAGAGAGAGAAACAGAGTGAGAGATACAGAGTGAGAGATACAGAGTGAGAGATACAGAGGAGAGAAAGAGGAGAGAAGAGTGAGAGAAAGAGGAGAGATACAGAGTGAGAGATACAGAGAGAGAGAAACAGAGTGAGAGATACAGAGTGAGAGATACAGAGTGAGAGATACAGCCAGAGGTATGAGGGAGAAAGAGAATAATGTTCAGATACAGACAAAGAGAGAGAATGAGTGTGAAAATATGGGTATAAAGAAGAAACAGAAGTGGAGAGAGAAACAGAGAGACAAAAGCAATGAGAGATAGAGAGAGACAGAAACAGTGAGAAAGAAACAGAGAGAGAGAGACAGAGAGAGAGAGAGGTACAGAGATGAAGAGAGATAGAGAGAGAGAGAAAAAAAGAGGGAGAGAGAGAGACAGAGAGAGGGAAAGGAAGAGAGAAAGACAGAAATATGAGAGAGAGAAAGAGACTGAGCGAGACAGGGACAGAGAGAGCGAGACAGACGGAGAGTGACAGAGTAAGAGACAGAGAGAGAGGGAGAGACAGACAGACAGAATGAGAGACAGAGTGAGAGGCAGAGAGAATTTGGGAGAGGATTTAGCTTTAGCCCTGTTCCTACCTGTGTTGGGTTCTGCTGTTATCTCCCGAAGTTTGGTGCTGTTCCCTGAACTGTACTTTCCCGTTCCCAAGTGTATGTGAGAGAGGGAGAGAGACTGTGAGAGAGGGAGAGAGGGAGAGAGACTGTGAGAGAGGGAGAGAGGGAGAGAGACTGTGAGAGAGGGAGAGAGGGACACTGTATGAGAGAGAAAGGGAGAGTGGAAGGGACTGAGAGAGAGAGAGAGAGAGATGAAGCAAGGTAGAGAGAGAGAGGTAGGGAGTGAGGGAGGGTGTGTGCTCGCTGTAACTCTCAGGGCTGAGTGCTTTAACCTCTATCCTTTCACCAGCTGTCACCCCCTAAGTGGTCTTAAAGCCCCTTGGCCATTCCCTCAGCACATTGAGGATTGGTGGCTGCTGGGGGAGAGATTGGGGAGGACAGGACAGTGTCACCTGGCAGAGGAGGGAGGCTATTAAAAGCTGCAGAATGTGCAGTGGCTGGCAAAGTTCAACAGGACAGATCTGACAGAGCAGCATGGATCACTCACTGAGCGAGGAGGAGCTGGGCCGGGGGCGGGGAGGGGGCCGGGGGGTGGATTCCAGGCTGCAACTGACCTCTTTCATATCTCACCCCCACCCCCGGCACCCCTCACACCCCCAGCATGACACCCCCTCACCCCCTCCTAGCACCCCTCACACCCAGCACCCCTCACCCCCTACCAGCACCCCTCACCCCATTCCCAGCACCCCTCACATCCAGCATGGCACCCCTCAACCCCCAGCACCCTCAACCTGTCCCAGCACCCCTCACCCCCTCCTAGCACCCCTCAACACAGCACCCACCCCTCACCCATTCCCAGCGCCCCTCACCACCAGATGGCCCCCTCAACACCCCGGCACCCTCAACCCTGTCCCAGCACCCTCACCCCCTCCTAGCACCCTCCACCCAGCACCCACCCCTCACCCATTCCAGCGCCCCTCACACCCAGCATGGCACCCCTCAACCCCCGGCACCCTCAACCCGTCCCAGCACCCCTCACCCCACTCCCAGCACCTCGCACCCAGTATGGCACCCCCTCACCTCCCTGGCACCCGTGACCCCCTCCAGCACCCCTCACACCCCCAGCATGGCACCCCTCACCCCTCCCAGCACTCCACCCCCTCCCAGCACTCCTCGCCCCTCCAGCACCCTCACCCTCTCCCGGCACCCCTCACCCCCCTCCGGCACCCCTCTCCCGGCATCCCTTACCCTCTCCCGGCACCCCTCACCCCTCTCAATACCCCTACCCCTCCCAATACCCCTCACCCCCTCCCAGCAGCCCTCACCCCCTCTCAGCACCCCTCACCCCCTCCCGGCACCCCTCACCCCATCCTGATGTCCCCTCAGCCCTTCCTGAGGCCCCTCACCCCCTTGCAGCACCCCTGGTCTTACCCTCCACCACAGGCACTGGCACCCCTCACCCTACAGGTTCCTCCACCCACACTAAGACCTCCTGTTCAAGGGCCGAGGGGCCTGTACTGTGCTGTAATGTTCAATGTTCTATGTTTCTCAGGGTCATCAGGAGAAGTACCCAAATCCCTCCCCCTGTCCCCCCGGTCGGTAGAGGCACAGGTCTCAGGTTTGCCTGGGTAAGTGGGACACAGAGGTCTCACTGGGAGTTGGGAAGAGTTTTTTATTCATTCGTGGCAGGGCCAGTATTTATTGTCCATCCCTCGTTACCCTCGGAGGGCAGTTGAGAGTCAATCACATTGCTGTGGTTCTGGAGTCACATGTAGGCCAGACTAGGGTAAGGATGGCAGATTTCCTTCCCTAAAGGACATTAATGACCCAGATGGGTTTTTCCAATAATGGTTTCACGGACATCAGGAGATTCTTAATTCCAGATAGTTTTTTATCAGTTCAAATTCCACTACCTGCCACAGCAGGATTCGAACCTGGGTCCCCGGAGAGTTATAGATAGAGAAGGAGAGAAAGACAGGGCGAGAGAGAGAGATCAAAAAAGAGAGAGGGAGAGAGAGAGACAGGGAGAGAGAAAGAGACACATACACACACACAGAAAGAAAGAGAGGGAGAGAGACAGAGAGACAGAGGCAGAGAGAGCAAGAAAGAGAGAGACTGAGAGAGAGAGAGGCAGAGAGAGAGAGAGGGACAGAGGCAGGGAGAGAGACAGAGAGACCAGAAGATCATAAAATGTAGGAGCAGAAACAGGGCCTTTGGTCTATCGAGTCAATTGTGTCAATTGCTCTGCCATTCAATGTGTCTTTGTTTAAAAAGGGCTGCAGGGAAAAGCCTGGGAACTACAGGCCGGTGAGCCTCACATCTGTGGTGGGTAAATTGTTGGAAGGTATTTTGAGAGACAGGATCTACAAGCATTTAGAGATACAAGGATTGATTAGGGACAGTCAGAATGGCTTTGTGAGTGGAAAATCATGTCTCACTAATTTATTTGAGTTTTTTGAAGGGGTAACCAAGAAGGTAGATGAGGGCAGTGCAGTTGATGTTGTCTACATGGACTTTAGAAAAACCTTTGATAAGGCACTGCGTGGTAGGTTGTTGTATAAAGTTAAATCTCACAGGATCTAGGGTGAGGTATCTAAATGGATGTGAGGTGATTGTAGAGAATTGTTTTCAAACCAGAGGCCTGTGGTGTGCCTCAGGGATTGGTACTGGACCCACTGTTATTTATCATTTATATTAATGATTTGGATGAGAATATAGGAGGCATAGTTAGTAAGTTTGCGCTATGCATAGTGGACAGTGAAGGAAGTTATCTCCAATTGCAATAGGATCTTGATCAATTGGGCCAGTGGGCTGACAAATGGCAGATGGAGTTTAAGTTAGACAAATGCGAGATGTTGTATTTTGGTAGATTGCTGTTCCTTGGGAGCGGCTGGTGTGAGGAGAGCTGTGAGTAAATTTCTGTGTCTTTTTTTTCCAAAATCGTGTCTGGTTTTTTTTTAAACTCTTAAAACCAGAAACAGGAAGTAGTCACAGGGAGGCCTGTGCAGGAGTTCTTTTTTTCCACCTGGACCTCCATAAATTGGGAAGGTGAAGAATCCTAATACTCTACACATGTAGAGTATCCCAACCCTCCCCCCTCCTCTAACCTAATAAAAACGGAGACTAGGAGTGTGAGTGGGTAAGTTTAAGTTTATATTTGTTTCTGGGTAAAGGAAGTAATAGTGATGGCAGTGCAGGCAGTGCGATGTACCTCCTGTGGGATGTTTGAGGTGAGGGACACTGGTAGTGTCCCAGCTGATTACACCTGCCAGAGGTGCATCCAGTTCCACCTCCTTGAGGACCGTGTTAGGAACCTGGAACTGGAACTGGAGGAACTAAGAATTATTAGGGAAGCAGAGATGGCTGTTGATAAAAGCTACAGGGAGATAGTTACTCCTAAATGTGATACATGGGTGACTGTTAGAAGGGGTAAGAAGCAGTCAGTGCAGAGTTCCTCTGAGGCTGTTCCTCTAAGCAATAAGTACTCTGCTTTGGATGCTGTTGGGGATGTAGACACAACCGGGGTAAGCCATGGAGTACAGGTCTCGGGAGTTGAGCCTGTCCTTGATGCTCAGGTGGGAAGGGGGAAGAAAAGATCTGGATTAGTGATTGGGGACTCCCTAGTTAAGGGGATAGGTAGGAGGGTCTGTGGGAAGGAGCGGGACTCGCGGTTGGTATGTTGCCTCCCAGGCGCTGGGGTCAGTGATATCTCTGACCGAGTGTTCGGGATCCTTAAGGGGGAGGTGAACCAGCCCCAAGTTGTGGTGCATGTAGGTACCCATGACGTAGGTAGGAAAAGGGATGGGGATATAAAGCAGGAATTCAGAGAGTTAGGGTGGAAACTTAGGGCTAAAACTAACGGAGTGGTTATCTCTGGTTTGTTACCTGTGCCACGGGATGGCATAGAAAAGAATAGGGAGAGAGAACATTTGAACTCGTGGCTAAAGGGATGGTGCAGGAGGGAAGGGTTCAGGTATTTGGACAATTGGGGTTCATTCTGGGGAAGGTGGGACCTCTACAAGAGGGATGGTCTGCACCTGAACCGGAGAGGTACCAATATCTTGGGGGGTAAATTTACCAGTGCTATTCGAGGGGGTTTAAACTGATTCGGGGGGAGTTGGGAACCTGAATTGTTGTGCCAGTATTCAGGAGGATGTGAATAGGGAGGTCACGGATAAGGTTTCTCGGTCGCAGCAGTATAGTGG
>JAGIQG010000005.1:130160211-130214789 GCA_024679065.1 Sphyrna mokarran | reverse complement strand
ACGCAGGAGAAAGACAGTGTTGTCGGGGAGAATACTGCGATATCAAGTTGTAGACTGGGCAGGTTTGAGGTTCATAAGGAGGAGGTGTTAGCGAATCTTGAGGGTATGAAAATTGGTAAGTCCCCTGGGCCAGATGGGATTTACCCTAGGATTCTCTGGGAGGCTAGAGAGGAGATTGCAGAGCCTTTGGCTTTGATCTTCATGTCGTCGTTAGCTACAGGTATAGTGCCGGAAGACTGGAGGATGGCAAATGTTGTCCCTTTGTTCAAAAAGGGGAGTAGGGACCATCCTGGAAATTATAGACCGGTGAGCCTGACTTCTGTTGTGGGCAAGGTCTTGGAAAGAATTATAAGGGATAGGATTTATAAGCATCTAGAGAGGAATAAATTGATTAGGGATAGTCAGCACGGTTTTGTGAAGGGTAGGTCGTGCCTCACAAACCTTATTGAGTTTTTTGAGGAGGTGACCAAAGAGGTAGATAAGGGTAAGGCAGTTGATGTAGTGTATATGGATTTTAGCAAAGCGTTTGATAAGGTTCCCCATGGTAGGCTACTGCAGAAAGTGCAGATGCATGGGATTGAAGGTGATTTAGCAGTTTGGATTAGGAATTGGCTAGCTGATAGAAGACAGAGGGTGGTGGTTGATGGGAAATATTCAACCTGGAGTGCAGTTACAAGTGGTGTACCTCAAGGATCTGTTTTGGGGCCACTGCTGTTTGTCATTTTTATAAATGACCTAGATGAGGGTGTAGAGGGTTGGATTAGTAAATTTGCTGACGATACCAAAGTGGGGGGAGTTGTAGACAGCGAGGATGGATGTTACAGTTTGCAGAGGGACATAGATAGGTTGCAGAGCTGGGCCGTGAGGTGGCAAATGGAATTCAATACGGATAAGTGTGAGGTGATTCACTTTGGTAGGAATAACAGGCATATGAAATATAGGGTTAATGGAAGGACCCTTAATAGTGTTGTCGAGCAGAGGGATCTTGGGGTACAAGTACATAGCTCTTTGAAAGTTGGCACCCAGGTTGATAAAGTTGTTAAGAAGGCGTACGGTGTGTTAGCTTTTATTGGTAGAGGGATTGAATTTAGGAGCCGTGAGGTTATGTTACAACTGTACAAAACTCTGGTGCGGCCGCACTTGGAGTATTGCGTACAGTTCTGGTCGCCGCATTATAAGAAAGATGTGGAAGCATTGGAAAGGGTGCAGAGGAGGTTTACCAGGATGTTGCCTGGTATGGTGGGAAGGCCTTATGAGGAAAGGCTGAGGGACCTGAGGTTATTTTCATTAGAGAGAAGAAGGTTACACGGTGACCTAATTGAGGTGTATAAGATGATCAAGGGATTGGATAGGGTGGATAGTGAGAGCCTTTTTCCTCGGATGGTGATGACCAACACGAGGGGACATAACTTTAAATTAAGAGGTGGTAGTTATAGGACGGATGTCAGAGGCAGGTTCTTTACACAGAGGGTGGTGAGGGCGTGGAATGCCCTGCCTGCAGCAGTTGTGGACTCGCCTACTTTGGGGGCATTCAAATGTTCGGTGGATAGGCATATGGATGATATTGGAATAGTTTAGGTTAGAGGGTCCACTGGCCGGCGCAACATCGAGGGCCGAAGGGCCTGTACTGCACTGTAATGTTCTATGTTCTATGAACCAGGGCAGGACTTAGTCAGTTAATGGTATTGGGGAGAGTTATAGAATAAAGAGATTTAGGGGTATAAGTATATAGCTCCTTGAAAGTGGAGTCACAGGTGGACAGAGTGGTGAAGAATGTATTCGGCAATGCTTGGTTTCATCAGTCAGAACATTGAATACAGGAGTTGGAACGTCTTGTTGAAGTTGTACAAGACATTGGTAAAGCTACACTTGGAATATTGTTTACAGTCCTGGTCACCCTATTATAGAAAGAATATTATTAAACTAGAAAGAGTGCAGAAAAGATTTATTAGGATGCTCCTGCGACTTAATGGTTTGTGTTATAAGGAGAGGCTGGATAGACTGGGACTTTTTTCTCTGGAGCGTAGGAGGCTGAGGGGTGATCTTATAGAGGTCTATAAAATAATGAGGGGCACAAATCAGCTAGATAGTCTATATATTTTCAAAAGGTAGGGGAGTCTAAATCTAGAAGGCAGAGTTTAAGGTGAGAGGAGAGATACAAAAGTGTCCAGAGGGATAAATTTTTCACTCAGAGGGGTGGTGAGTGTCTGGAATGAGCTGCCAGAGGCAGTAATAGAGACGGGTACAATTTAGTCTTTTAAAAAGCAGTTAAATGGGTATAGAGGGATATGGGCCAAATGTGGGCAGTTGGGATTAGCTGAGGGGTTTAATAAATAAGGTGGCATGGACAAGTTGGGCCGAAGGACCTGTTTTCGCGCTGTAAACAGCTATAATTCTACAACCCTAAAAACACTCCCTTTAAATGGCCTGAGCGAGACACTCAAGGAGCAAAGGGTCTAGAGTATTTACATCTACCTCCAACAGTGCAGCACTCCCTCAGTACTGGCGCCGGGGGGGAGTGTCAGCCTGGATTATGGAGCTCAAATCCTAGAGTATATACATCTACCCCCGACAGTGCAGCACTCCCTCAGTACTGGCACCGGGGGGGAGTGTCAGCCTGGATTATGGAGCTCAAATCCTAGAGTATATACATCTACCCTGACAGTGCAGCACTCCCTCAGTACTGGCACCGGGGGGAGAGGTCAGCCTGGATTATGGAGCTCAAATCCTAGAGTATATACATCTACCCCCGACAGTGCAGCACTCCCTCAGTACTGGCACTGGGGGGAGAGTGTCAGCCTGGATTATGGAGCTCAAATCCTAGAGTATTTACATCTACCCCCGACAGTGCAGCACTCCCTCAGTACTGGCACCGGGGGGGAGTGTCAGCCTGGATTATGGAGCTCAAATCCTAGAGTATATACATCTACCCCCGACAGTGCAGCACTCCCTCAGTACTGGCACCGGGGGGGGAGTGTCAGCCTGGATTATGGAGCTCAAATCCTAGAGTATATACATCTACCCCCGACAGTGCAGCACTCCCTCAGTACTGGCACCGGGGGGGTGTGTCGGTCTGGATTATGGAGCTCAAATCCTAGAGTATATACATCTACCCCTGACAGTGCAGCACTCCCTCAGTACTGGCACCGGGGGGAGAGTGTCAGCCTGGATTATGGAGCTCAAATCCTAGAGTATATACATCTACCCCCGACAGTGCAGCACTCCCTCAGTACTGGCACCGGGGAGAGAGTGTCAGCCTGGATTATGGAGCTCAAATCCTAGAGTATATACATCTACCCCCGACAGTGCAGCACTCCCTCAGTACTGGCACCGGGGGGGAGTGTCAGCCTGGATTATGGAGCTCAAATCCTAGAGTATATACATCTACCCCCGACAGTGCAGCACTCCCTCAGTACTGGCACCGGGTAGGGGGGAGTGTCAGCCTGGATTATGGAGCTCAGTCGATTTGCAGTGTGTTGGCTTGCCGATGTTTATTTAACAGGGGGGAGGGGGGGTGGCGAGAACTGGAGCTGTAAACAAGTTTGCCGTCTTTAATCTACATCAGATCTGCAGGCCAGCTGGGGTTTGGAATTTGAGAGTCTGGATTTGTTCCCAGGAAGTGGATTGGCAAACTGCCTGGAAAGTAATGTGTGTGAGTGGGGTGAGTGAGGAGTAGGAAATTGATGAACATATACAGCATTCCACACGCCTGTTCCAAGCGCTTTACTGTTCTCTGCTGTCCTGGAAACTTGTCAATGTTTGGTCAACATTTCCAACCCTCCCACCCCCCAGCGAGATCCGCCAACTCCCCCATCCTGTGACCCCTCGTTCACCTCCCTCCACCTCGCTGGGGAAGGTATGGCTTCACCCCCACAGTTGTGTGACTTACCACCACCCCCCCCCAACCCCCGGCTGCCAATATGACCGGCTTCTGCAGGCGAATAGCCAGTTCAAAGAGGCGGCACAATGATTAACCCTGCTGCCTCACAACGCCAGGGACCTGGGTTCGATTCCCAGCTTGGGGACTTTGATTTAATTTGATTTATTATCGCCACATGTATAAAAACGTACAGTGAAAAGTATTGATTCTTGCGCGCTATACAGACAAAGCATACTGTTCATGGAGAAGGAAAGGAGAGGGTGCAGAATATCACGTGACAGTCACAGCAAGGGTGTAGAAAAAGATCAACTTAATGCGAAGTAGGTCCATTCAAAAGTCTGACAGCAGCAGGGACGAAGCTGTTCTTGAGTCGGTCGGTACGGAACCTCAGACTTTTGTATCTTTTTCCCAAAGGAAGAAGGTGGAAGAGAGAATGTCCGGGGTGCGTGGAGTCCTTGATAATGCCGGCTGCTTTTCCCCGAGGCAGCGGGAAGTGTAGACAGAGTCAATGGATGGGAGGCTGGTTTGTGTGATGGATTGGGCTACATTGACAACCTTTTGTAGTTCCTTGTGGTCTTGGGTAGAGCAGGAGCCCAGAGCAAGCTGTGATACAACCAGAAAGAATGCTTTCTATGGGGCATCTGTAAAAATTATTCAGAGTCATAGCTGACATGCCAAATTTCCTTTGTCATTTTTCACTATCCATGTGGAGTCTGCACATTCTCCCCATGTCTGTGTGGGTTTCCTCTGGATACTCCGGTTTTCTCCCACATTCCAAAGATGTGCAGGTTAAGCCGATTAGCCATGCTAAATTGCGCCTTAGTGTCAAGGGGAGTAGCTAGGGTAAATGGATGGGGTTAAGGGCATAGGGCCTGGGTGGAACTGTGGTCAGTGCAGACTCGATGGGCCGAATGGCGTCCTTCTGCACTGTAGGGATTCCATAATTCTATGTCCCTACCCCACCTCCCCTGGGTCAGGAGACTCAAGCAGGTGTTGGCAGTGTTGCGGGGAGGACTTTGGTGAGGGTGCGTGGATGAGCTGGGGATGCGTGGGAAAGTGTGGGGTTTGAAAGGGGTAGGAAGAGAGATAAACTGAGAAAGAAATAGATATTGAGACAGAGGGAGAGATAGAAAGAGAGAGAGAGAGAGAGAGAGAGTAAAACACACAGAGAAAGAGAGAGGAGTAATCTTACCAAAACAATTCCAAATCCCAAATGATTGTGAAATCAGGAGACTTAAAAAATGCAATCTTACCTGATTTAGTCAAAAAATTCAAGCCAAACTTGGAATCTGCCAACAGAGGGAGTGGGCAGGGCCTAAATTGGCCAAAAGTCGGCTGATAGCTGCACAGAGTGCCATTGCGCATGTGCAGATTTCTGTTCTCTGTGAGCAGAGATCTGTCACCGTTCCTCCCAGCCACAGCCAGCCTTCAACTCCTGCTACCATGGGGCCCCCCGGTCGATTGCCATGCCCTGCCCAGACCCATTCTCTCTCTCTCCCCCCCCAATAAAAACCATTTGCTACATCAAAATGCACAGTCATCCTCTCTGTGTCTGGCACCACCTCTCCTGCCCTACTCACTCAGGCTCTGCCCTTCTCGGCACTGTCTAGTGCTTGGTGGACAGTACCAAGGTACCAGGCTGCCAGGGACACAGTGGACCCAGCACTGATCTCTGAGGCACACCGCTGGTCGCAGGCCTCCAGTTTGAAAAACAACTCTCTACAACCACCCTCTGGCTTCTGTCAAGAAGCCAATTTTGTATCCATTTTGATACCTCACCTTGGATCCTATCACATTTCACCTTATGCAACAACCTACCATGTGGTACCTTGTCAAAGGCCTTGCTAAAGTCCATGTAGACAACATCAATTGCCCTCATCTACCTTCTTGGTTACCCCATCAAAAAACTCAATCAAATTTATGATCTTGATTTTCCACTCACAAAGCCATGCTGACTGTCCCTAATCAGTCCTTGCCTCTCTAAATACCTGCAGATCCTGTCTCTGAGAAGACCTTCAAACAATTTATCCAGTACAGATGTGAGGCTCACCGGCCTGTAGGTCCCAGGCTTTTCCCTGCAGCTCCTTTTAAACAAAGACACAACATTTGCCACCCTCCAATCTTCAGGCACCTCATCCATCTATCGATGATTCAAATATCTCGCCTTGGAATCCGTAATTTGCTCCCTACCCTCCTACAATGTCCTAGGATACACTTCATCAGGTCCTGGGAATTTATCTGCCTTGATGCACTTTAAGACTTCCAGCACCTCCTTCCCTGTAATACGTACACTCCTTAAGACATCACTATTTATTTCCGCAAGTTCCCTAACATCATGCTTTTCTCAACAGTAAATACTGATGAGAAATATTCATTCACTATATCTGATTCTTGCTGGAAAGAGCCATCAGCAGCAAGGCAAATGGGGCTGGGTGATGGTGTACCAGGATCTCTTGCAATATTTCAATGCTATTTAACACAGAATTAAACAGCCTGCAAATGCGAGCCTGATTGTGCTGGATTCCCAGTGCCAATAGGATGATGATTTGCCTGGGTTTGCAAAACCTCACTAACCGTCCTGTCTGGAGACAATACACGTCTCTTTAACCTGTGCTTAACCCTCTCTCCACTCACACTGTCTGCACCTTTAAGAATTGATTAGATGTAAAGACTCACATTCTAATCAGTAATATGTAAACTGTGTGTGCCTTTATATGCTCTGTTTGAGATCAGGATTCCCCATTTACCTGACAAAGGGGCAAACCCTGAAAGCTAGTGGGTTTACTATCAAATAAACCTGCTGGACTTTAACCTGGTGTTGTGAGACTTCTTACTGTACAAGACTGACACCCAGTGTTTGGAGTGGGCATGAGGAAGGAGCAAATCCAGGACCAGATTACACACACGAAACAATATCATCTCAAATCCAGCGAAATCTCCCCATTAGACAGAGACAGAGAGATAGAGATAGAGGGAGACAGAGAGAGTGAGGGAGACAGAGAGAGAGAGAGAGAGACAGAGACAGAGAGAGAGAAAGAGAGAGACAGAGGGACAGATTGAGGGCGACAGAGAGAGAGAGGAAGAAACTAAGAGCAAGAGACAGTGAGAGACTGAGAGAGGGGGGGAGAGAGAGAGGAAGAGAGAAGAATTTGAAAAGGAAGGTGAGAATTGTAGAGACTAAAGGAGGTTACAGAAACAGGGAGAGAGTGGGGTGAGGAAAGGATTTGAACCTAGTACAGGTCAGAGACTGGGAATCCCGTGGAGAGTAACTCACCTCCTGACTCCCCCCAAAGCCTGTCCACCATCTACAAGGACACAGATCAGGAGTGTGATGGAATACTCTCCACTTGCCTGGATGAGTGCGGCTCCCAACAACACTCGAAAAGCTCGACACCATCCAGGATAAAGCAGCCCCCGCTCGATCGACACACTAACCCCCACCTTCAACATTCACTCCCTCCACCACCGACACACAGAGACAGCCGTGTGTACCATCTACAAGATGCACTGCAGTGACTCACCAAGGCTCCTTCTACAGCACCTTCCAAACCCGTCACCTCTACCCTCTAGAAGGACAAGGGCAGCAGACACATGGGGAACACCACCACCTGCAAGCTCCCCCTCCGAGCCCCACACACACCATCCTGACTTGGAAATATATTGTCCGTTCCTTCACTGTCACTGGGGTCAAAATCCTGGAACTTCCTCCCTAACAGCACTGTGGGTGTACCTACACCAATCGGGACTGACTGATGTCCAATAACAATCCTGGAACTTCCTCCCTAACAGCACTGTGGGTGTACCTACACCACACAGGGACTGACTGATATCCAATAACAATCCTGGAACTCCCTTCCTAACAGCACTGTGGGTGTACCTACACCACACAGGGACTGACTGATGTCCAATAACAATCCTGGAACTCCCTCCCTAACAGCACTGTGGGTGTACCTACACCACACAGGGACTGACTGATATCCAATAACAATCCTGGAACTCCCTTCCTAACAGCACTGTGGGTGTACCTACACCACATGGAACTGCAGTGGGCAGCCCATCCACCACTTCTCGAGGGGTAATTCGGGATGGGCCATAAATGCTGACTTAGCCCACATTCTGTGAAAGAATTTAAAGGAGATTATTCTTTAAACAGTGAATGATTGCAGAATCTGCAGTGCAGAGGGATCTGGGCATCCCGGTACATTAATCACAAAAACCCTGTAGACAGCTACAGCAAATGGTTAGGAAGGGAAATGGTCTTTATTACAAAACAGGATGGAGTGTAAAAAATTGCACTTGCTCCAGCTGTCTGGATCATTGGTGTTTCTGCAGTTGGAGTACTGTGCAGAGTTTTGGTCTCCTTACAGAGGGAGAGATAGACTGGCATTGGAGGCAATTCAGAGAAGGGTCACTGGGCCGATTCCTGGGGTGAAGAGGATTGTCTAATGGGGGAAAGGTTTGAACATATTGGGGCCTGTAACCCATTGAGAGTTTAGAATGAGAGGGAATCTTATTGAAACATATCAGATCCTGAGGGGGTGGCGGGGAGGTGGTTGGGGAGGGAGAGCTCAACGGGTGAATGTTGAGATGATGCTCCCTCTCCCCCTTAGTGAGGGGGGAATCTAGAACAAGGGGGAGCACACTTTCAGAATAAGAGGGTCTCCTATTATAGATGGACAGAAGCACACCCCACCCCACCTCCGGAGAGCAGTGGGGACTGCGGATCACCGGATATCTTCAAGGCCAAGTTCAGGAGGTTTCTGATCAACAAAGGGGTCGAGGGTGAGGGGGGGAGGGATCGAGGGTGATGGGGAGGGATTGAGGGTAATGGGGGAAGGATTGAGGGTGATGGGAGAGGGATCGAGGGGATGGAGGGAGGGATCAAGGGGATGGAGGGAAGGATTGAGGGTGATGGAGGGGATGGAGGGAAGGATCGAGGGTGATGGAGGGAGGGATCGAGGTGGGGGAGAGATCGAGGGGATGGAGGGAGGGATCGAGTGTGATGGGAGAGGGATTGAGGGGATGGAGGGAGGGATCGAGGGTAATGGGGGAGGGATCGAGGGGATAGAGGGAGGGATCGAGGGTAAGGAGGGGGGATCGAGGGTAATGGGGGAGGATCGAGGGGAAGAGGGAGGATCGAGGGTGATGGGGAGGGATCGAGGGGATGGAGGGAGGGATCGAGGGTGATGGGAGAGGGATCGAGGGGATGGAGGGAGGGATGGGGGGTGATGGAGGGAGGGGGGACAGAGAAAAGAGGGTGGATTTAAGATCACAGTCAGGTCAGCCATGATTGTATTGGGGAATGGCGGGGCAGGCTCGAGGGGCCGAATGTCCCTGAGATTGCTTCCCTTGTCATTGCAGATGTGTAACAGCGGCCCTGGATCTCTCGGGATGAGAAGACGGGGGGTCTATTATGAGGTGAGAAGTTGTCACCGTCCTGTTCTCCGGGCGAGAGAGTGCAGGAAATCGCCCCCTTTGAGCTGTACAGGGATGACGCCACACTCCCGAGTCACAGTGCGGTGACAGAAGAGAGCAGGACGATATTCACCATCGACACCTCAGAGTGACTGGACAACTACCACTACGAGGGAGATTGAGGGGTTACGCATCCTATCCGCACCCAGCAAAAGTGTCAGGGTGTTTGTCACAGGTGAGTGTCACCGATATCCGATACCCACTGGCCACGCGGCTGCTGCCTTTCAGGTGGGGGTCCTGTGGAGCAACAGTAATGCCACCCACTGGTGGGATGGCGAAACTGCAGCGTGACCTGTTGACATAGAGATTTCCCACTCTGAAAGTTTACAGGGGCGTTTGCACCGGGTAGGGCAGTTGGTCTTCAGTGGCGGGGCAGAGGCCATTCAACTCTTCCAGCCTCTCTTGCCCCCTCAGTTAGATATGGTCTGATCTTAATCCCTAAGCCCTGGTTCCCCTCAGTGACCCTCGAATCCTTCCCACTAACAAAAAAAATTTCATCTCCATCTGGAAATCTCCAAATAATCTCCCAGGTTGGCTTTTCTTTCACTGCAGGGATTGCTGGGGGGGGCGGTGTGATTCCCAGATTCCCACTCCCCATTCTTTGAAATATATTTTAAGATGCCACCAGCAGCTCCCCCTGAACCTCAGTCAGGATTCTCCATCGCCTTCCAGAACTAACGATGTCTCCGTGTGAACTCCCATTGCAAACCCTTTACCCGATCCTCGGTAATACGCCACCATGGGGTTCAACTTCCTCTCTCCACATCAGCTGAATTTCCTCGGTGAGTTCCCCCGCCCACCCTGCGTCCCCCACCCCCCCAACCCCCTGACCATTTTGGATCTCCATTACTCAATTCCCTCTCAGACAGAAGTGTTGAATTCAATACTCCAGTTGGGATGGTTGATTACAGGGTTCAACACAACTTTCTCACTCTTGTACTCGACTATGAATAAAGCCCACTTTAATAATAGTGCTCTTGACCCTCTCAGTAACCCTAAAGGGTTTGAACTTCTCTTGCCCATGGGGTATGCTCTTGTTCCCACACGTCTGTTATAATTCAACGTTTTAGTTGATGACACCTCATCGCATTCCCCCTCTGCGAAATGTATCACTTCACGATACTCCGCACTAAACTGCATTTGCCACTTGCCTGCCCGTGTTGGCAAGAGATTCACCAGACAGGGTACCACTTGGGGGAGGGGGGTAGGCAGGGAGGGTCAACGAGGAACTGCAGACGAAAGGAATGAGGGGGCACGGGGACGGAATGTTAAACCAATGGTGTTTGGGCTCAGGTAATGGGTTTGCAATTGGAGTCCATGTGGAGACATCATTAACTCTGGCAAGGCAGCGGAGGGTCCTGACAAGGCTTCAGGGTCTGAGAGGGTGGCTGGGGACTTAGATCCTTACCTCCATTGTGATTTCTTCACGGTGTTCCTAGGGGATTCGCGGTCTCGGAGGATCAGCAACGTGGGGCGGGAGGGGAGGAGTGATGGCAGGAACCGTAACCTTCCTCCCATTCCATTGCTTCTCCTTCCTTCCCATTCCCCTCGCAAGCCGGCACTGTGTCAGGAGAGGCGGAGGGTCAAGGTGTTTGCGCAGGGTGAGCGTCTCGGGGTGGTGTGCGAGTGTGCACGGGCAGCTTGCAGCCCTACTTCGAGCTGTACCGCGGGGAGGGTGCCACATCGCCAAGGTCGGAACGGAGAACTACACTTGCGGCTACAGGAGATGGGTCTCGGGGACGAGAGCAGAGTGACCCCTCCTGCCCGTAATGGTGATCGATAAGACCAGCTGCCCCTCCCTCCCTCCAACTCGGGGTCACCATCCTCCACCCAGACCCCTGCCCGTACCCCATCACTCCCACCCCGCAACACTGATTCTCATCCTCAGGACGGATGAGAGGGAGGGAATCCAGATTCCATCCTGGGATTCATCACCCCCACCCTCAATCCGTCCAGGTTCGAGTGTTCCCACACTCTCTCCCCGCTCCGTCTCCTGTATCTTGGGACACATCCCTCTTATCCAGAACACCCTATTCCACTGTGAAACACTGTGTTTGACTCCATCGGCAGCCCCCTCGATACCCTCCCACCTACCATTACTCACTGCCCCTGCTCCGCTCGCACCCCACCTCCTCACTCCTCCATCATTGACCCACACTGTCTCCAGCAATGTCCCTCCTTTCCAAATTCTCATCCTCCTATTCCAATCCCTCTTTTGCTCCCTCCCTCCCTATCTCCGTAACCTCCTCCAACCCTCTGAGATCTCTGCACTCATCCGATTCCAGCCTCTCGAGCATTTCCCTGATCCCCTTTGCTCCGCTATTGGTGGCCGTGCCTTCAGCTGCCTGGGGGAATTCTAAACTCTGGAATTCCCTCGCTAAACCTCTCCAAATCTCTGTCTCTCTCCCTCGCTGTTTGTCTCCGTCTCACTTTGTCTCTCTCTCTCTCTGTCTCTCACTCTCTCTCTTTATTTCTCTTACTCTCTCTGTCTCTCTCTCTCTCTGTCTGTCTCTATCTCTCTCTGGCTCTATCATTCTCTCTGCCTTCCGCCTCACAGTCCGTCTTCTGAAGCCCTATTTCTACATGGAAGGAATTAGAGGATGTTCGAGGTGGGTGAGTCAGTCAGGTTGGCGTGCCAGGGGTAATCCAAGACCGGAGCAGCATCTTCTACCTGTACAGGGATGGTGAGAAGACTCCTGCTCTCTGGCACCTCGCGGGGCCTTGAATTCTCCGTCACCTTCGACATCAAGGATGTCATGAGGAACAGGACAGAGTTTTATTCCTGCACCTACGGCAACATCTCACAGACAGGATGGTGAACTCTCCGTGCAGTAACTCACTGTGTATTACTGCCCGCTGTACCACAACATGAAGTGCGATTCTGCCCTGATTGTACCCTGCCTTGGGTAACATAATCCCAACTTCTTTTGATTAATTCCAGGCAAATATTCCAGCATTTGGCATAATTCTGTCACGGGGCAGCATTTGGTGAACAATACTGAGTGCGCTGTGCAGACAGAGTTAATCTTTGAGGGACCTTCACGGTGTTTAAACAGGAGGGTACGAATTGTAGGGACTGGAGGAGGTTACAGAGATAGGAAGGGAGGGAACAAAAGAGGGATTTGAACAGGAAGGTAGAATTGTAAGGGCTGGAGGAGATTACAGAGATAGGGAGTGAGGGATTTGAACAGGAGGATGAGAACTATAGGGGCTGGAGGAAGTTACAGAGATAGGGAGGGAGGGAGGGAGAGATTTGAATCAGAGGATGAGAATTTAGGGGCTGGAGGAAGTTACAGAGATAGGGAGGGAGGGAGCGAGGGAGAGATTTGAACAGGAGGATGAGAATTTAGGGGCTGGAGGAGGTGACAGGGATAGGGAGGGATTTGAACTGGAGAGTAAGAATTGTATCAATTTATATTGCACAAGTAGAGTTTGGGTGGCCAGCAGACTCTGACCATATAGCTATTGCCATGGCAAATGTACCAGTTGACAGAGACTGACAGTTAACTGCTGAGAATTAGTTGGAATTTTAAACACATGAGGAATGAACCAGTGAATGGCTGTCACTCATTCTATTCTGTTGATGTTTGACTGCAGATCCGCTGTCGAATTGATCGTGAATGTGATATCTGGGACATATTGGAAAGGGGAGTGCACGTGGATGATGTGTAAGGGAGATGTAGCAGAGCCAGAGGGGCTGTAGTACTTTTATCGAGATTGGGGTGACACTCCATTCCGGAGTATCCTCGAAATTTCAAACTGTTCACACTGGGGGTGATGACCAAGAGGGATCCTACTGCTACAGCTACACACTGCCAACGCCGGGGAAACAGTTTGAGGCTCCTTTCAGTGATTCTGTCCAAGTGAACGAGATTGGTGAGTGTCCAGCGACAGTCGGTCAGTATCATTGTTGAGGAATATCTTGTAAAAGCTGGTGGAGTGAAGGGGTTGGGGCTTGGGTAGGATGGTTGTCAGTGCAGACATGATGGGCTGAACGGTCTCCTTCTGCACTGTAGGATTCTATGGATTCTATCCAACCAGTTTCTACTCCAGTGCAAATGGCTATGTCAACACTGGACACATTCCTACACAGATTCCCAGAATGTGGAATTGTGTAGTTTTAGAATCACAGAATGCCTGCAGTGCCGATAACATCATGCATCTCCACCAGCTCGCTGACAGATAATCTTACATATGCCCTGTCACCTGCCCTATCAGTGTAATCCACCTAACCTACACATTTTTGGCTGCAAGAGGAAACCGGAGCACCCGAACGAAACCCACGCAGACATGGGGAGAATGTGCAAACTCCACACAGACAGGGACCCGAGCTCAGAGATTGAGCCTAGGTCCCTGGCGCTGTGAGGCAGCAGTGCTAACCCACTGTGCCACCCTATGGTCAACATTATTGGAAAGAATAGATACAGAGACTAGACCTGTGCACGGTGCTCCCAGTGTGGGTCTAACCGAGGGATACGGAGACTGGAACTGTGCACGGTGCTCCCAGTGTGGGTCTAATCGAGGGATACGAAGACTGGAACTGTGCACGGTGCTCCCAGTGTGGGTCTAACCGAGGGATACGGAGACTGGAACGTGCACGGTGTTCCCAGTGTGGGTCTAACCGAGGGATACGGAGACTGGAACTGTGCAAGATGCTCCAGTGTGGGTTAACCGAGGATACAGAGACTGGAACTGTGCACGGTGCTCCCAGTGTGGGTCTAACCGAGGGATACGGAGACTGGAACTGTGCACGGTGTTCCCAGTGTGGGTCTAACCGAGGGATACGGAGACTGGAACTGTGCACGGTGTTCCCAGTGTGGGTCTAACCGAGGGATACAGAGACTGGAACTGTGCACGGTGCTCCCAGTGTGGGTCTAACCGAGGGATACAGAGACTGGAACTGTGCACGGTGCTCCCAGTGTGGGTCTAACCGAGGGATACAGAGACTGGAACTGTGCACGGTGTTCCCAGTGTATCCGGCCAAGACCTATTATTTCCCTTTGGCTGTTCGATTCCATCTTTGCGGAAATAAATTCCAGAGTTGTTTCTAGTTTCATTCTCTGATGTATAAGTAAGTGCCTCTCTGTGTCACTGTTACACTCAGATCTCACAGCCCTGTGAATGAACCTCATTGATATTCCGATTGACTATCCCAGGATTATGTGTCACCCCAAATCTTGCAGGAAAAGTTAAGCATCTCCAACTTGTCTCAATCTAAGTTCAATATTTCCCTGGGTGAGTTACTCAGATGGAGAATACAGCCACAACTGTCTCTCACAGGAATATCGTTTGTTGGAACAATAACTGGGGTGTCTTGACCGTTTAATAGTCCCTGGATCCATTTCTCTACTCACTTCAAATCCTACTCATCCCCTCAGCAAACCCTCACCCCGCACTGACACTGCTCCTGCAAAACCTCCACTATCAAACCCTCATCCTCGTGTTCAACTCCGTCCCTCGCCCCCTCCCTCTCTATCTCTGAAATCTCCTCCAACCCTCCGAGATCTCTGCGCTTCTCCGATTCCAGACACACAAGCATCCCCTGATTCCCATTGCCCCGCCATTGGCAGCCGTGCCTTCAATGCCTGGGAGGCCCTCAAGCTCTGGAACTCCATCTGTAAAACTGTCCACCCATCTCTGTCTCTCTCCCTCTATCACTGTCCCTCTCTTTGTCTGTCACACTCTTTCTATCACTCTCTCTCCGCCTTTCTCTTTCTCTCTGTATCTGTCTTTCTCTGTATCTCTCTGCATGTCTCTCTCTCTCTCTGTATCTCTCTCTCTCTCTGTCCCTCTCTCAATCTTAGTCTCTCGCTCTCTCTGTATCTCTCTTTCTCTGTATCTTTCTGTCTCTCTCTCTCTCTGTCTTAGTCTCTCGTTCTCTCTGTATCTCTCTTTCTCTGCATCTCTCCTTTTCTTCTACTTTAAGAGGCTCTGTAAATCCTCCCTCTCTAATTGAGCTTTCTGTGGCCTGTGTCGATCGGAGCTGGGCTGTGTTGCTGTGGTGAGGTTTTAGTACCAGATGGCCCTGTCTCAATGCCAAGTGCATGGCTCCAAACTGCTGTGACCTGCACTGTGGTTCGTACCTGGAAGGGCGACATCTCCAAAATAACCAACTTACGTCTTCTCCCGACCCGCAGTCGACCACCCAAAGCCCAGCCTCAGCATCCAAGGACAGGATAAGATGTTCTGAGCAGGGGAATCGTTACCTGTTACCTGTTACGTGTAGTCTTCGTTACCTGTTACCCCCGACAAACAGGGGCACAGGTTCTACTTGTATCAGGATCTAGACAACAGACCAGTGCTGACCCAGAAAGCGGGACCCACCAGTCTGTCCGTAACCTTTAACCTCCAGAATGTCACACAAAGCGGCAATGATCCCTATCAATGTGCCAATCGGAAGCAGAAGAGGGGAGAGAAGAGATTCACCAAATAAAGTGATCCACTCATCATTAATTCACTTAAAACTACAAATCATATTTCACAATTCATTGCACAACCCTGTATCTAACCCTGTGCTGTACCTGTCCTGGGAGTGTTTGATGGGGGACAGTGTAGAGGGAGCTTTACTCTGTATCTAACCCCGTGCTGTACCTGTCCTGGGAGTGTTTGATGGGGGACAGTGTAGAGGGAGCTTTACTCTGTATCTAACCCCGTGCTGTACCTGTCCTGGGAGTGTTTGATGGGGGGACAGTGTAGAGGGAGCTTTACTCTGTATCTAACCCCATGCTGTACCCGTCCTGGGAGTGTTTGATGGAGAGACAGTGTAGAGGGAGCTTTACTCTGTATCTAACCCCGTGCTGTACCTGTCCTGGGAGTGTTTGATGGGGGGCAGTGTAGAGGGAGCTTTACTCTGTATCTAACCCCGTGCTGTACCTGTCCTGGGAGTGTTTGATGGGAACAGTGTAGAGGGAGCTTTACTCTGTATCTAACCCTGTGCTGTACCTGTCCTGGGAGTATTTGATGGGGGGACAGTGTAGAGGGAGCTTTACTCTGTATCTAACCCCGTGCTGTACCTGTCCTGGGAGTGTTTGATGGGGGGACAGTGTAGAGGGAGCTTTACTCTGTATCTAACCCCGGGCTGTACCTGTCCTGGGAGTGTTTGATGGGGGGACAGTGTAGAGGGAGCTTTACTCTGTATCTAACCCCGTGCTGTACCTGTCCTGGGAGTGTTTGATGGGGGGACAGTGTAGAGGGAGCTTTACTCTGTATCTAACCCCGTGCTGTCCCTGTCCTGGGAGTGTTTGATGAGGGACAGTGTAGAGGGAGCTTTACTCTGTATCTCACCCCGTGCTGTACCTGTCCTGGGAGTGTTTGATGGGGGACAGTTTGATGCAGTCATAGACAGCAGTGGGAAGTTGTGCGTGGAGCCTGAAGAGATTGGTGAGGCACTGAATAAATATTTCTCTTCGGTATTCACGCAGAGTGCTGGAAATGTAGCTATGGAGATCACTGAGGTACAGGGTTGCAAATTGGGGAGTATTGTAGTGGATAGGGAGGATGTGTTAGAAATTCTCGAGGGTTTGAAGTTGGATAAGTCCCCTGGGCCGGACGGGATTTACCCTAGTATTCTCTGGGAGGCAAGAGAGGAGATTGCAGAGCCTCTGGCTCTGATCTTCAGGTCGTCGTTGGTTACGGGTGTGGTTCCGGAGGACTGGAGGATAGCGAATGTGGTCCCATTTTTCAAGAAGGGGAAGAGAGACCTTCCAGGGAATTATAGGCCAGTGAGTCTTACTTCTGTTGTGGGCAAGGTATTGGATAGAATTATTAGGGATAGGATTTATAGTTATTTAGAGAGAAATGAATTGATTGGGGATAGTCAGCATGGTTTCGTGAAGGGTAGGTCATGCCTTACTACCCTCATTGAGTTTTTTGAGAAAGTGACCAGAGAGGTGGATGGGGGTAAGGCGGTTGATGTAGTATATATGGACTTTAGTAAGGCTTTTGATAGGGTGGCCCATGGAAGACTTCTACAGAAAATGCAGATGTGTGGAATTGAGGGTGATTTAGCTAATTGGATTAGGAATTGGCTGGCAGATAGAAGACAGAGGGTGGTGGTTGATGGGAGATATTCATCGTGGAGTTCGGTGACGAGTGGTGTGCCTCAGGGGTCTGTTTTGGGGCCCCTGCTGTTTCTAATTTTTATAAATGATCTGGATGAGGGTATTGAGGGATGGATCAGTAAATTTGCAGATGATACTAAAGTTGGTGGTGTGGTAGATAGTGACGAGGGGTGTTTTAGTTTACAGAGTGACTTGGACAAGTTGCAGAGCTGGGCCGAGAGGTGGCAAATGGAGTTTAATGTGTAAAAGTGTGAGGTAATGCACTTTGGCAGGAACAATAAATGTGTAGAGTATAGGGCTAATGGTAGGGCTCTTAATAGTGTTGAGGAACAGAAGGATCTTGGTGTATGTGTCCATAGATCCCTGAAAGTAGGCAGTCAAGTGGATAAAGTTGTTAAGAAGGCATATGGAGTCTTAGCTTTTATTGGTAGGGGGATTGAATTTAGGAGCCGCAGCATCATGTTTGCAACTGTACAAAACTCTAGTGCGGCCGCACTTGGAGTATTGTGTGCAGTTCTGGTCCCCACATTATAAGAAAGATGTGGAGGCATTGGAGAGGGTACAGAGGAGGTTTACCAGGATGTTGCCTGGTATGGAGGGCAGGTCTATGAAGAGAGGTTGAAGGATTTGAGGTTGTTTTCGTTAGAAAGGAGGCGGCTAAGAGGGGATCTTATTGAAGCATATAAGATGATTAGAGGGTTAGATCGGGTGGACAGTGATAGCCTTTTTCCTAGGATGGAGAAAGCTAGCACGAGGGGACACAACTTTAAATTAAGGGGTATGAGTTATAGCACGGATATCAGAGGTAGGTTCTTTACTCAAAGAGTGATTAGGGAGTGGAATGCCCTGCCTGCAGCTGTTGTAGATGCGCCAAGTTTGGTGGCGTTTAAGAGGTTAATTGATAAGTATATGGAAGAGAAGGGAATGGTTTAGTTAGGAGGGGCATTGCTTTTTTATTTTGGTCGGCACAACATCGAAGGCCGAAGGGCCTGTTCTGTGCTGTATTGTTCTATGTTCTATGTTCTATGACAGTGTAGAGGGAGCTTTACCCTGTATCTAACCCCATGCTGTACCTGTCCTGGGAGTGTTTGATGGGGGACAGTGTAGAGGGAGCTTTACTCTGTATCTAACCCCGTGCTGTACCTGTCCTGGGAGTGTTTGATGGGGGACAGTGTAGAGGGAGCTTTACTCTGTATCTAACCCCGTGCTGTACCTGTCCTGGGAGTGTTTGATGGGGGACAGTGTAGAGGGAGCTTTACTCTGTATCTAACCCCGTGCTGTACCTGTCCTGGGAGTGTTTGATGGGGGACAGTGTAGAGGGAGCTTTACTCTGTATCTAACCCCGTGCTGTACCTGTCCTGGGAGTGGGGGACAGTGTAGAGGGAGCTTTACTCTGTATCTAACCCCGTGCTGTACCTGTCCTGGGAGTGTTTGATGGGGGACAGTGTAGAGGGAGCTTTACTCTGTATCTAACCCCGTGCTGTACCTGTCCTGGGAGTGTTTGATGGGGGACAGTGTAGAGGGAGCTTTACTCTGTATCTAACCCCGTGCTGTATCTATAATTCTCTTGCAGTTTGGATGCCAGTAAGTCTGTTCGAGCACCTTTTATTCCAGGGAATTGGAAGATGTTTGGGGAATGACGTGATGGAATGAGCACACATTAATTTTGGGTTTTCACATTCTACAAACCTCTCTTTAAAGCTTGTACCTCATGGTTGTGCTGCATTGCATGGAGTTGTCCATTCGGTCATCGTGACTCCATGCTATCCCATCCAATACGATCTTGGCTGATATCAGGATTTGACTCCTATTTTCCCGCTCACATCTTCCCTCCATGTCCCTGAATTCCCTCCCCATCCCTGAGGGAACTAAACTCCCATCAATCCCAGCCGTTGGCCATGGAGGAGCCACAGTGCTTTGTGGCAGAGAATTCCAGCGATCCACAACTGCGAAAGCAGAGATTTGCTCCGCATCTCGATCCCAAATGATCACCATCGCCCTATCCCCAACCCACCACCGAGGCTGTATAATCTCCCCCCATCCCCACCCCAAGACTGTGTAATTCCATCAATCCCCAACCCCTCCAAGTCTGTGTAACCCCATCAATCCCCAACCCCCCCAAGACTGTGTAACCCCACCAATCCCCAACCCTCCCAAGACTGTGTAACCCCACCAATCCCCAACCCTCCCAAGACTGTGTAACCCCACCAATCCCCAAACCCCCCAAGACTGTGTAACCCCACCAATCCCCAACCCCCCCAAGACTGTGTAACCCCCCAATCCCAAACCCTCCCAGACTGTGTAATCCATCAATCCCAACCCCCCCAAAGACTGTGTAACCCCACCAATCCCCAACCCCCCAAGACTGTGTACCCCACCAATCCCAACCCTCCCAAGACTGTGTAATCCCATCAATCCCCAACCCCCCCAAGACTGTGTAACCCCATCAATCCCAACCCTCCCAAGACTGTGTAACCCACCAATCCCCAAACCCCAGACTGTGTAACCCCATCAATCCTACCCCCAAGACTGTGTAACCCCCCCAATCCCAGACTGTGTAACCTCATCAATCCCCAAACCCCCAAGACTGTGTAACCCCATCAATCCCCAACCCCCCCAAGACTGTGTAACCCCACCAATCCCCAACCCCCCCAAGACTGTGTAACCCCACCAATCCCCAACCCCCCCAAGACTGTGTAACCCCACCAATCCCCATACCCCTCTGAGACTGTGGAACCCTCCTGATCCTCACTCCCTGATACTGTGTAACACCCCATCCCTAAAACCCCTGAGACTGTGTAACACCCCCCGATCCCACCCCTCCCAGACTGTTTAACACCCTGGTCCCCAACCCCGCCAAGACGGTGTAACATTCCCAATCCCCAAACCCACCTGGACTGTATAACCACCCATTTTCCCTGATCCCCAGACTGTGTACCCCTAATCACTTCCCCAATCTCTCTCCCAAACCCCCATCCGCTCTCTTCCCTGTGTAGTAGGTCCCCCCCCCGCCCATTGGGAAACAGTCTCTCAGGGACCCTCCCTCCCTCTCAAACCCCTTCAGAACTTTACAGTTTTCAACCAGATCGCCTCTCATTCTTCAAACCCTCTGGAAATATCGACTGGATTTATTCAGGATCAGATCGGAGGATCCACACCCCTGGAGCTCCCTGCTCTCCATGTCTCCCTCCGCAGCTCCCCCTGCCCCCTGCAACTCCCCCTTCCCCCACCATCCCAGGGACCAATCGAGTGTCCCTTTTGCTGTGAAGCTCCAGTGTCCGACTACCTTTTGTGAAATGTGGAGACCAAAACTGGGTCCAGTCTTCCAGACATGGGTTTATTAACACCCTGGAGAAGGGTAGTCAGATTCCTCTATCCCTGCAATGCAATCCTCTTTGCAATAAAGGCCACCATCTGCCTTCCTGACCGCTTGCTGCAGCCACTCACTAACTCTCTGCATTCCTCATACCCCCACATCAAAGAGGTAGAGAATCTGGTGAACTGGTGCGATAATCTCTCCCTCAATATTAACTGAACAAAAGAGATTGTCATTGACTTCAGGAAGTGTAAAGGAGAACACACTACTGTCTACATCAATGGGGATGAAATGGTCAAGGGCTTCAAGCTTTTAGATATACAGATCACCAACAACCTGTCCTGGTCCCCCCACACCGACACTATCGTTAAGAAAGCCCACCAACATCTCTAATTTCTCAGAAGACTAGGGAAATTTGGCATGTCTCTTACCAACATTTGCAGATGCACCACAGAAACCATTCTTTCTGGTTGTGTCACAGCTTGGAATGGGCTCCTGCTCTGCCCAAGACCGCAAGGAACTACAAAAGGTCGTGAATGTAGTCCAATCCATCACACAAACTAGCCTCCCATCCATTGACTCTGTCTATACTTCCCACTGCCTCGGAAAAGCAGCCAGCGTAATCAAAGACCCCACATATCCCGGATATTCTCTCTTCCACCTTCTTCCTTTGGGAAAAAGATACAAAAATCTGATTTCATTTTCCAATTGACTCAAGAACAACTTCTTTCCTGCTGCCATCCAGAATTTTGCATGAACCTACCTTATATTAAGCTGACCTTACCCTACATCCTAGCTATGACTGTAACACTATATTCTGCACCCTCTCCTTTCCTTCTCCCATATGTACTCTATGAACAGTATGCTTTATCTGTATAACATGTGAGAAACTATACTTTTCATTGTATCCCAATATATGTCACAATAATAAATCTAATCAAATCAAATATTACAGGAAGGACATAATTATTCGGGAGAGAGAAAGTGCACAAGAGGCTCACAAGAATATTGCCAGGGCCAAAAAAAGTGTAGCTATGAGGAGAGATTAGATAGGTTGGGGTTGTTTTCCTTGAAGCATAGAGGCCATGGGAATGACTCAACTGAAGTTTACAAAATTATGAGGGGAAGAGATTGAATGGACAGGATAAAATTGTTTCATTTGGTGAAGAATTCTAGAACCTGGGGACATAGTTCAAGAGAAGTGGCAGAAGGTGCAGATGAGACATGAAAACAAAGAATAGTACAGCAAAGGGACAAGCCGTTCGGCCCATCAAACCTGTACTGACACATGACACCTTTCTAAAGACCTTCTGCCTCTACATACATCCCTTCATTCCTCGCTTAGATGTCAAGATGCCTCTTAAACGTTGCTACTGTATCTGTTTCTATCACTTCCTCTGGCAGTGCATTCTTAGAACTTACCACACTCTATATAAAACAATTTGCCTCTCACATCTCCTTTAAACTTTCCCTCTTTTACCTTAAACCTCTGTCCCCCAGTAATTGACATTTAAATAGAACATAGAAACAGTACAGGACAGCACAGGCCCTTTGGCCCTCAATGTCATGCCGAGCTATGTCTGAACCCAAGATCAAGCTTTCCCACTCCCTATCATTCTGGTGTGCTCCGTGTGCCTATCCAATAACTGCTTGAAAGTTCCTAAAGTGTCCGACTCCACTATCACAGCAGGCAGTGCCTTCCACACCCCAACCACTCTCTGAGTGAGGAATCTACCTCGGACATCCCTCGTCTATCTCCCACCATGAACCTTAGTTATGTCCCTGAGTTACAGCTACACCCACCCTGGAAAAAAGATTGCAATTATCCATTCTACCCTTACCTCTCAGCTTTGTAAACTTTTATCAGCTCAGTCTCCGATGTTCAAGTGAAAACAAACCAAGTTTGTCCAATGTCTCCTCAGAGCTAATACCCTCCAAACCCCATCACACCCTGTGAACCTTTTCTGAGCTTTCTCCAAAGCTTCCTTCTGCCAGTGTGGTGATCAGAACTGTATGAAATGTTTCAAACGTGGCCTAAATAAAGTTCTATACAGCTGCAACAAGACTTGCCAATTTTTGCATTCTAGCTGTGCACTTGCTTTCAGTGACTGGTGGAGCAATTTCTCACTCTATTACCATTCTCTTTCTCTGCTGTTCTGTTTCACCTTCTGAAGAGGAGAACTTCACACTTATCATAGAACCCTACAGTGCAGAAAGAGGCCATTCGGCCCATCGAGCCTGCACCAACCACAATCCCTCTCAGGCCCTATCCCTATATCCCTACATATTTACCCACTAATCCCTCTAACCTATGCATCCCAGGACACTAAGGAGCAATTTGGCACGGCCAATCAACCTAACCTGCACATCTTTCGGACTGTGGGAGGAAACCGGAGCACCCGGAGGAAACCCACACAGACGCAAGGAGAATGTGCAGACTCCACGCAGACAGTGACCCAAGCCGGGAATCGAACCCAGGTCCCTGGAGCTGTGAAGCAGCAATGCTAACCACTGTGCTATCATGCTGCCCTTATCTATATTACACTGTCACATGCTCCTTCAGCTTGTCTGAACCATTTGAAGCCTCAGAACCTTCCCACTCGAGTTTCAGTAACATCTCCATGTGATAGAACCACATTTTCTTCAGATCTTCATTTGCAGGAATGGGCTCTGTAGATTTCACAGTCCCCGCACCCCACCGCTGTCCCCTGGGCGGGCAGGTGAATGGCCAAGGCAAAGGGATCATCTGCTTTTTGAATGCAGCAAGTTGTTGTGATCTGGAAGGTGCTGCCTGAAGCAGATCCAACAGGAACTTTACGTAGGGGTAACTGGAGAAATATTCGATGGAAGAAGATTTTGGAGAGAAATGGGGTGGGGGCGGCATAGGGAGGGGTTTAGTTTCACACATTGACAGAGCAAGCACTCTGATGATGGGCTGAATGGTCTCTTCCTGTAGTTGTCCTCGCCTTAAACCTCAGTTTCATCAGATAATGGTATGGGTGTGTGTTAACTCCCTCGTCACATCATCTGCAAGCATAGCATTAGTTTCATGACTAAACTGCATTTATATTTGGTATTTGGGTCTAGAGTATATACATCTACCCCCGACAGTGCAGCACTCCCTCAGTACTGGCACCGGGGGGGAGTGTCAGCCTGGATTATGGAGCTCAAATCCTAGAGTATATACATCTACCCCCCAACAGTGCAGCACTCCCTCAGTACTGGCACCGGGGGGGAGTGTCAGCCTGGATTATGGAGCTCAAATCCTAGAGTATATACATCTACCCCTGACAGTGCAGCACTCCCTCAGTACTGGCACCGGGGAGAGAGTGTCAGCCTGGATTATGGAGCTCAAATCCTAGAGTATATACATCTACCCCTGACAGCGCAGCACTCCCTCAGTACTGGCACAGGGGGGGGGAGTGTCAGCCTGGATTATAGAGCGTTGGAGCTGTTAGCCTCGGCGTTCCAGCCTCCATATCCCTCAGTTGGGACATCTTGAGAGCACCATGCACAGTTCTGGGCTCCAGAGAATGGGGAAAATGTGGGACTCGCTCCCACGGGGAGTGGGGAGAATGTGGGACTTCCTCCCACGGGTAGTGGGGAGAATGTGGGACTCGCTTCCACGGGGAGTGGGGAGAACGTGGGACTCGCTCCCACGGGGAGTGGGGAGAATGTGGGACTCGCTTCCACGGGGAGTGGGGAGAATGTGGGACTTGCTCCCACGGGGAGTTGGGATGAGTGTGGGAGTCGTTCCCACAGGGAGTGGAGAGAATGTGGGACTCACTTCCATGGGAAGTGGGGATGAGGGTGGGACCCGCTGCTAGAGGGCATAAGGAGAACATGGGATTAGATCCTTTGGGAATGAGGAGAGTGTGGGACTCGCTCCCACGGGGAATGCGGATGAGGGTGGCACTCACTCCCACAGGGAATGGGGATGACAGCAGGACTTGCTGCCACGGGAGTGGGGAGAATTACTCACCTGCACTTTACAGCAAATGCTCAGTTTTGCAAAACAAGGACAGAGAGAGACTTGAGGATGGGGAAAGACACAAAAGATAAAGTGTCAGCATTTGCAACTTCCTTTAATATTAACAGATAGTGGTGTGCACACAGAAACAGCATTTATACCAACATCTGCGCTTCACCAAATCTTCACAGCTCAAGATTCCCTCTTCATTCAACACTCACTCAGATTTTCACAGGAACCTAACAGAATCTAATAAAACTCCATATCTACACTGTCGCCGTCAAACACTCCCAGGACAGGTACAGCACGGGGTTAGATACAGAGTAAAGCTCCCCCTACACTGTCCCTCATCAAACACTCCCAGGACAGGGACAGCATGGGGTTAGATACAGAGTAAAGCTCCCTCTACACTGTCCCCCATCAAACACTCCCAGGACAGGGACAGCACGGGGTTAGATACAGAGTAAAGCTCCCTCTACACTGTCCCCCCATCAAACACTCCCAGGACAGGTACAGCACGGGGTTAGATACAGAGTAAAGCTCCCTCTACACTGTTCCCATCAAACACTCCCAGGACAGGTACAGCACAGGCTGAGATACAGAGTAAAGCTCCCTCTACACTGTCCCCCATCAAACACTCCCAGGACAGGTAGGGAATGGGAGAAAGATGGACGGAGTGTACCAAAGAGAGAGAGAGAGAGAGAGAGACAGAGACAGAGAGAGATCCCAGGAGTTGGCAATAAACATTAACTCTGGCACATCCTGCCCAATGCAGACAGTTACAACAAAGCACATAGAATTGGTTCACGGGTGTCATGCACAAGGAGCTGGTGGGCACTGAGAATAGCACGGACTCACAATCTCGGTGAGAGTCTTTCAGATCATGCAACGTCCCATTTGAGTCCCCCCCCCCACCATTGTGTGTCCGACACTGACGATCTTCCCCTTCCCGCTTCCAGGTCCATAGCACCCTGCCATCCTCGCTCAAGGGTGCTTCGTCTGCGTGGATTGTTGGGATGGAGTGGGGGGATTGTGGGCGCTGCTCTGAAAGCAGCAGCAGATTCCCTCAGTGTGATACTCCAAACTTGAAAAGTCCATAGACTCCTAGAGTGTGAGGTTCCAAACTTGTAAACTCCACTGATTCCCTGTGAAGCTCTTTCAACATCCGTGGAAATTCCAGTTTGACTTTTGCTAATGAGGTGGGGGGTGACGGAGATGGTGGTGGTGGAGGGGGGGAGGGGGGAATGGGTGACGGGATGGGGGCGGCGGCGGTGATGGTTGGATTGGGATGCCAACTCCGCTTTCCTGTCCACTTGTCATTGAGGAACACGGGTAATGGCCTTTCAAAACTTGGGTGGCCCAAGGAAGGCAGATCCCAAGGAGCATCCGGTTGTCTCAGATCGAAGTTCTGGTCTTGCAAAGTGTGTGAAATCATTACAGTTCAGCTGTGTTCCTGCAAGGCACAGGCCGGGGTTGTGAGGAGGGGCCTCTGGACCCCTCAGATCCATAGTGCAGCCTCCAAACCTATCAAGTGGTGGGTGGGGAAACTCAAAGGAGAGTGATCATTTTTTTTTTTACGGGGGAGGCATGATGGCGAGGAGGGTGAGCCGTGCATATTGACGTCAAGGTGGATGGAGTTGGTGAACTAGGTTGCTGCGAGGGGGGTTGATACTGGTCCTCAGAAGGTTTGCACCAGCTGGACGGTGGGCAGAGCCTGCACAGTGTGGATAATCTGGATGGTGGGCAGCGTCTGGAGCCCCTGCAGAGTGGGAGCAGGGGCTGCCGGCGGGGCTGCCGTGGGGGGCTGAGCTGGGGCTTCGGCGGCGTGGGTGCGCAGGTGACGCTGCAGGTAGGAGGCCACGGCGAAGGACTTGGCGCAGACGGGGCAGGCGTGCGGGCGCTGTGCCGAGTGGGTGCGTCGGTGGAGCAGCAGGTTGGACGAGTGGGTGAATGTCTTGCCACACTCGTCACAGGCGTAGGGTCGCTCGCCAGTGTGGGTGCGCTGGTGCTGCCGCAGGTTGGAGGACTGGGCAAAGGCCTTGCCGCACAGCTGGCAGGGGTAGGGTCGGGCCCCGGTGTGGAGGTGCCGGTGCCGCGAGAGGCTGGAGGAGTTGCGGAAAGCCTTCCCGCACTCCGAGCAGGCGTAGGGCCTCTCCCCGGTGTGCTGGCGCAGGTGGTATTGGTAGTGTGAGGACCACTTGAAGGTTAGGCCGCACAGGGCACAACGGAAGACACGTGCGCCCGTGTGCACACGCTGGTGCACACCCAGCAGTGACGCCCGCTTGAAGGCCTTCCCGCACTCAGAGCACTTGTAGGGCCTCTCCCCGGTGTGCCCGCGCTGGTGGTAACGGAGACCCGAGGAGCCCTTGAAGGCCTTGCCACAGTCAGCGCACTGGTAGGGACGACCCCGTCCAGATGCCTGCGGTGTGGCGGGAACGAGAGAGGCCGGAGGAGGGGGAGTGGGAGGAGGGGGCGGGGGAGGAGGAGGTGGGGCAGCGCAGGTCACCTCAGCCTCAGCCTGCACCAACCGCTGCTCGGCCGTGTGCCCACGCTGGTGGGCCAGCAGGCCGGCCAACTGGGCAAAGCTGCGCTCACAGATGGCACACTTGAAAGGTGTCTCGTCCCCGGGGCTGGGGGCTGGAGGCGGCAGCTGACAGACAGCCTCCACCACCACCTCGCTGGCCACCGCTGGCGAGGCCTCCTCATCTTCCAGCTGCGGTGGGGTGCCCTCCTCGCTGGCGTGGCAGCGCAGGTGCCGCTGCAGGTACGCTGGGGCGGCAAAAGACTTGGCGCAGAGAGGGCAGCGGTGGGCGCGCTGACCCGTGTGGGTGCGTCGGTGGAGCAGCAGGTTGGAGGAGTGAGTGAAGGCCCGTCCGCACTCCCCGCAGCGGTACGGCCGTTCGCCCGAGTGGGTGCGCTGGTGCTGCCGTAGGTTGGCCGACTGGGCAAAGGCCTTGCCGCACAGCTGGCAGGGGTAGGGCCGGGCCCCTGTGTGCACCCTCCGGTGCCGCGAGAGGCTGGAGGAGTTGCGGAAGGCCTTCCCGCACTCCGAGCAGGCGTAGGGTCTCTCGCCGGTGTGCTGGCGCAGGTGGTACTGGTAGTGCGAAGACCACTTGAAGGTTAGGCCACACAGGGCGCAACGAAAAGCCCTCCGTCCTGTGTGGACACTCTGGTGCACGGCCAACAGCGATGCCCGCTTGAACGCTTTCCCGCACTCCGAGCACTTATAGGGCCTCTCCCCTGTATGCCCGCGCTGGTGGTATAGCAGCGCTGACGAGCCCTTGAAGGCCTTGCCGCATTCTGAGCACTTATAGGGCCTCTCTCCGGTGTGGCTGCGCTGGTGGTGCGCCAGTCGTGATGACCACTTGAAGTTCTTGCCGCACTCCAGGCACTGATAAGCCTGCCCGCCAGCCGTGCCCCGGCTCCCAGTTGAAGTCTCGCTCTCTGCCATTCTTCCCCCCAAACAATTAGGCCCGATTCGGCTCTGTGGAGGACACAAGATAGAGAAAGAAAAGAGAACTCCTGTCAATTTGGCCAATGACATCTATGCCAAGTTCATACGCATCCCCATTTGCTGCCTTACTGCTGCATGGCTCTGAGCCCCAACTTCTTCATGATCCCTTTAATCCTCAACAGTGAAGCCAACCCTCCTGACGATATTTCTGATTAGCCCAGGTCCTGACTTCCCAATTGGCCAATCTTCCCATGCCAATCTGTCCCACACTTCTCAAGCCTCTTCCAGCCTCTAACTTCCCAAAAATTCGATTGGTTGAGATTAACCATGCCATCCTGCCTTCCCACTCCAGCACTCAATTAGCTTAGAACCCTAACTCTGGAGCAGCACAACTGGCCAGATGACAGCAGGCCAAAAACAAACGCAACATCCATTCCCGTACCTACCCACCCCACTGTGATCCTTCATTCGTAACCCTGCTGGCTCCCTTCCCCACGTGAATAGACTGCCAATCCATTGAATCCCTTCGGGGCAGAAGGAGGCCATTTGGCCCATTGAGCCTGCACCCAAAACGATCCCATCTTGGCCCTACCTCAGTAACCCCACATGTTTACTGAGCTAATCCTCCTGACACTAAGGAACAATTTGGCATGGCTAATCCATCTAACCTACACATCGTTGGACACTAAGAGGCAATTTAGCATGGCCAATTCCTCTAACCTACACATCTTTGGAATGTGGGAGGAAACTGGAGCACCAGAGGAAACCCATGTAGACACAAAGACCAACATCAGTGGCCATTTGGCAAACGGTGGATGAGTGGGAAGATGAGGAGACCCAACTATGTCTTTCGGCCGTCCTTGTAAGCCACGCTGTCCACTAAGGAACAATTTAGCGTGGCCAATTCTCCATATCCTGCTCAAGTGTGGACACTAAGGGGCAATTTGGCATGGCCAACTCCCCTAACCTATGCATCTTTGGAATGTGGGAGGAAACCGGAGTACCCGGAGGAAACCCATGCAGATATGCGGATCAATATCAAAAGACTACTTGGCAAATGGTGGGGAGACCTAACGATCTCTTTCAGCTATCCTTTATCCGTTCCAAATTGGCATTGATGGAGCTCCCCTTCCAAATGGAATGGTAATGATGAAATGGCTGACCCGTTGCCCACTTTGCCTTCCCTGTTGGTCGACAGTGGAATGCGGTGGAGGGGAGGGGGTATGAAAATGTGTAAATAAATGTTTAGATGCTACACTTTGGTGACATTTACTTGGGGTGGGGTGGATGGACAATTGGCATTTTTTTTTGGGAATGTCAGGTTTAAGGAGTTGCCTGTCCCTTTAAGAAGGTGACGTTTCCCCCCCTTTTTCCCCTCCCCCGCACCCGGGACCCCCAACCCCCGACCAATCAGCTGCCGACCTGAGGCGCGCTCTCAGCCGTCTCCCCGGCAACCCGGTGGGAGGGTGCCAGGCGCGCGGCTGCCCCAACGGTCGCCGATTCGAATTCCAACGGTTTTTCCTCGAGGCCTAACGGCCGCTGCCCGAGCACGGCCAGCTGCGCCACTGCAGCTCCGCCCAGCAACAACCTCCAACCTCCTCGCCTATTGGACACCCGCCGCCGGCCCGACCATCTTATTGGTCGACCCGCTCGGCCGTCGCCGTAACGCGATTGGTCACCGCAGAGCGTATCTCCCATTGGTCGACCGTCCTTGCCACGATTGGGTCGCCGGTCCTCCCAGCTTCTCTGATTGGCCTGCGCCCGTTCTCGCATTCTGATAGGCTGGGCCGCTGAGTTGGAGGACGGGGCCGGTGCTTGGCCTGTCCAATCAGTTGGCACCTTTCATGCAGCGGTCCCAAGCTCCTATGAGAACGCTCGTCCCTTTGGTCCGTTTTATAATCGGGCTTTATACGGGCCGAAGGACCATTCCTCTCTCACCGCTACCCTCCCGGGAGTAGGGAGTCCATTGGGTTTCTGTTCCATCCACTAGCAAGGATAGGGAAATTTCTTTTGGGAGGGTTAGCCAACTGGCCTCTTGACCTTTGACCCCTGGTCACACTCAGGCCCCAGGACCGGCCATGTCCATTTACCACTCACTGCAGCTGATGAGGCATTGGGGCAGGAGGGTGTTGGTTGGGTATGTTGTTGTCCGCTGCTCACAATGGCCAACGTCCAAGGAGCCTCACTGACTAACAAAATGGCCACCATGAGGGGGGGCGGTCCAAGGCAATAGTGCACAGAGATTTATAGAATGGGGTTGGGTGCAATGGAACAATTCTTCTTCCAACCCAATGTCCAAGACAGACACACTTCTCAGATTCCCAGCCCCCTCATGATCATTCTCGCCCCCATTCCTGTTCCTCTGGCAGCTGGGCCTCCTGGTACCCAGGGAGAGAGGAGGCAGAGTGGCTAAACTCTTTACTTCACATCCCCTACAACTGTCATCTTTTTTAAAATAAGGTTTCAAACACGTTATAGATTTACAGCACAGATGGAGGCTCTTGATTATCCCTGTGGTTGGCCATCATTCACCTATCATGATCCTATTTCCCAGCAATTGGTCTCCAGCCAATCTCTAGTGGGATGCTGCTATGGTTTGCGTTTGTTAAAAGACTTCAGTTTAAGGTATTTCTGCCATTGTAACTAATATTATTCTTTAAAGCTACTTTTAACTTGATCACATTTTACGACTCAGCTTGGAATTCTGGGTTTTGAGCTTAGAAATTGACTACATGTGAAAGTGCAACGCAAGCAAAGTTTCGCATGGACAGAAACCTTTATGGTCAAATGTTTTCAAAAGCTGGGAGCTACTTGTACCCAATAACAAAAGATAACCAAACTCTCATACTGTTGGGAGTAGCTGTCTTTTTTAGTTGTTGTTCAGTTGAATGCTGCAAGGTTTTTGGGTCCGGCTGCAAAGTCAGTTCCCAAATCATTCCCGCCCCCCTTCTCACAAGTAATCCTTGTTTTGCTTTCTGTAAATGCCAGTTTTAAATGATGCTCAATAAATCATTTCTTTAAAATCAGACCAAGTGCACAAGGTCTATTTGGAGAAATGAAAGGATCCTACAGGGGGTAATACCATTCCAACAGCAGAACAGAATGGGAAAATAAACCTTGTACCTCCATAATCACCTGAGCTCCATAATCCAGACCGACACTCACCCCCGGTGCCAGTACTGAGGGAGTGCTGCACTGTCGGGGGTAGATGTATATACTCTAGGATTTGAGCTCCGTAATCCAGGCTGACACTCCCTCCCCAGTGCCAGTACTGAGGGAGTGCTGCACTGTCGGGGGTAGATGTATATACTCTAGGATTTGAGCTCCATAATCCAGGCTGACACTCTCCCCAGTGCCAGTACTGAGGGAGTGCTGCACTGTCGGGGGTAGATGTATATACTCTAGGATTTGAGCTCCATAATCCAGGCTGACACTCCCCCGGTGCCAGTACTGAGGGAGTGCTGCACTGTCGGGGGTAGATGTATATACTCTAGGATTTGAGCTCCATAATCCAGGCCGACACACCCCCCCAGTGCCAGTACTGAGGGAGTGCTGCACTGTCGAAGATGGTTTTGGTACAATACTTTAAACCAAAGGCCGCATCTGCTCACCTGGATTAAGTCAACAATTTCACAAGTGAAAAAAACGGGACTCTGAGTGCCGAATAAATACAGTTTACTCATGAAACAAATACCATGCTTGCAAAAAGTGTGGCGAGAGCATAAATAACTCAATTAAATAACCGAATCACTCCCTACTTAAACGTTGTGGTTCAAAGTGAGGCGAATCAGAGGACAGCTACAGGAGGTGGCCATTCAGCCCATCATCAGAGTGCCTGCTTTGCAAACTAGTGACCAAATCTACCTACCCCCTTTCCTCTCCCCCTCCATTCCCCTGCCCATCTCGCTGCAAATGTTTCCCTTCTGAGTATTTATCCAATTTCCCTTTGTAGAAAGTTCCTCCTGCTGCTTCAAGAAATGAATTTCATATTGCAATAAGAAAAACACTTAAATTGTGTGCTATTGTCCTTTAGCGCAGAGGGTTCCATATGAATTAAGATATGTTTTCTTTATTTTTCGCAGGGCTGTTGGCGTGTTCCAGCCACCGCAGTGTTCACTGCTCACATTGTTCCGCGTGCACTTGGGCACAAATCATTGAAAGTGACACAGGACAGGTTGGTGAATCGGGTTCCTAAGTATAGAATACAAGAACAATGGATGCTGCACTTTAGGAAGTGTCACAGACACTTCCATCATAGAAAAGGACTCACGTTCAACGAGTGAGAACGTTCTAGAAGTTGTCCTTTGTCTCTCAAAGCATTAATGCAGCATTGTGATTGTTAAAAACAAAAACATCCCTTGAAAAGAAAAGACAATTAAGCAGTTTTAAAGGGTACAGGGAAGCTCTTGACCCCAGTAGGCTGGTGACAATAGAGTTCATATGTAGTTCATGGGTCAATGGAAAGAAAAAGTCCTGGAAGAATGTGTTGAAAAGTTGGTTTTGGGAAGACTGCATGTGCAAAAAAGATAGCACATGTCTCCCACAGAAATACGAGCAGGCCATTAGGCCCTTCGAGCCTGCTCCTCTGTTCATTATAATCATGGCTGATCTTCCAACTCAGTTAGCCTTCCCCCAATATATCTTGTTCCCATTCTCACTAAGATCTATATCTAACTGATTCTTGAAAATATTTGATGTCTTAACCACAACTTCCTGTGATATGAATTCCACACATTCACCACTCTCTGAAGAATTTCTGCTCACTTGAGTTTATTCCTTTTCCTCAAACTATGACCCCAGGTTCTCGACACTCCCGCCATCGGGAAAATTCTTCTTGCATCTACCTTGTCTAGTCATAGAAATCATAGAAACCCTACAGTGCAGAAAGAGGCCGTTTGGTCCATCGAGTCAGCATCAACCACAATCCACACAGGCCTTATCCTCATATATTAGTAACTAATTCCTCTAACCTACACAACCCAGGACACTAAGGAGCAATTTAGCATGGCCAATTAACCTAACCTACACATCTTTGGACTGTGGGAGGAAACCGGGGCACTCAGAGGAAACCCATGCAGACACAGGGAGAATGTGCAAACTCCAGACAGACAGTGACCCAAGTCGGGAATTGAACCCAGGTCCCAGTACCAGGTTAGACCCAGTGCTAACCACTGTGCTACGTACTGCCCTGTTGTAATTTAACAGGTTTCGATGATATTTCTCCCTTCATTCTTCTAAAGTCCAGTGAATACAATTTAAATTGACTGCAACATACGTCAGTCCACCATTCTAGGAATCAGCCTGATAAACCTTCACTACACTCCTTCTATTGCAAAAACATCCTTCCTCAGATAAGGTCGCCAAAACTGCACACAATATTTGCAGATTTGGCCTCACCAGAGCCCTGCATAATTGCCCTTTGAATTTTTGACTTCTAATGGAAAGATACAAAGGCATTGAAGAAGGTGCGCAAAAGATTGACGAGAATGGTTCCGGTCACGAGGAACTTCAGAGATATTGAGAAATTGGGAAATGGGGACAAGCAAACAAATGGTAATGGTTGATGGATGCCCTTGCAAATGGGCAGTTGTTTCAAGTGATGTTGGGACCCTTACTGTTTGTGTTACGTATTAACAATTTGGAGGTGAACATGGGGGGGCATGATTGGAAAGTTTGCTAATGACACAAAGACTGGTTGAATATTGGATAGCTGTGATTTGCAAAATAATATCAATGTTTTGGTAGAGTGGACAATAAAGTGGTAGATTGATTTTAATATAGAGAAGTGTGTGGTTATGCATTTAGGGAGATCAAATAGTTACAGTAAATGGGAATATACTAAGAGGGGAAGACAAAGTGAAAGATCTTGGCGCACTAGTACACAGGTCCCTTAAGGTAGCAGTTCAAGTAGAGAAGGTTGTAAAGAAGACAGATGGAATGCTCTCCCTCATCATAAAGGTATAGAATATAAAAGTAAGGACACAGTGTTGGAATTGTACGAAATACCAGTGAGGCCACAACTGGAGTATTGAGTGAAATTCTGGCCACCACATCATAGGAAGGATGGAATTGCTCTGGAGGGAGAGAGGGAGAGTGCAGAGGAGGTTCACAAGAATATTGAAAGGTGTAGTTATGAAGACAGATTGGATAGGTTTGGCGTTATTTTCCTTGGAATAAAAAAGGCTGAAGGGTGACTTGATTGAGGTGGACAAAATTATGAGGGGAAGAGATGGAGTGGACATGACAAGATTGTTTCCCTTGGCGGAGAATTCTAGAACTTGGGGACATAGATTAAAGGTAAGTGGCAGAAGGTATCGAAGGGACATGAGGAAAAACTTTTTTTTACACAGGTGAGTGTTTGGAATTCACTGCCCGAGTTGGTGGCGGAGACAGAGACCCTAAAATCTTTTAAAAAGTATCTGGATCTGCACCTTAAGTGCTGTGAACTGTAGGGCCATGGGTCCGGAGCAGGAAAGGTGGGATTCAAAAAACTACTTGCATGTCCTCAGGCTGGAATGGATAAGATGGGCCAAATGGCCCTCTTCTGTGCTGTAACTTGTCTATGGTTCTATAGAGAAGCAAAGAGGAAGGAGAATTGGAGAGAGGTGTTACAGATCATTCGGGGAGTGGCAGTGTCCAGACAAAGTAGAGAGGGAGAAACCATTCTCATTGGCGGATGGGTCGAGGACCAGAGGGTGTCAGGGATTTAAGGAGATTGAAAGGGGAAATAAGCGACACAGACATGAGGTAAAACTTTCTCACACAGTGACTGGTTAGGGTGCAGTCTGTGCTGTCTGAGAATGTGGGGAAGGCCTGGTTCAATTGATAATGTTCAAGAGGGAACTGAATTCTTATCTGAAAATGGAAGAATGTGAGGCTACAGGGAGAAGTAGGGTAAGTGGCAGGAACCACACTGCATATGAATGAAGCCAGTGCAGACTGGGCTAAATGGACTCCTTCCGAGGAGGACTTGACTGCTGGACAAATTGTCCCAGAAACTCTGGAACTCATTCCCCAACCCCACACAAAAACAAACAAGATTGTCAAGACCGGAGAGTGTGATTGATATTTTGAGAGAGGAGAAGTTTGAGTGAGGCAATGGAAGAGAATCAAGGGAATTGCAATACAAGCAGCAGTGATTGGGTGGGATGGCTAGTCCCAAAGGGCTGAATGGCCACTCGTGATGTTTGATTTATGTTACAAATGAAAACTCATGAGGATGCCACGCTCCCCACATTCCCCTTGTTCGCTGGAATGAGACTGAGCACAGGATCCCGTGACCAAGTTGCATTAATTGTGATTTGGTCCTTGGGAAAGCTGTTGCAAATTCTTTCCCTGTACTGTCCTCTCCCGTGGCTCTCACTTTCCCATTCCCTATGTGTCACAAGTCCTTGGCGTACTCGAGGCTGATGTTGGAGCAGAGACGAACTCCTCCTCCTCCTACCCCTCCTCCCAGGCTCGGCTTGTACCCATGCTTCTCGAAGAGTGCAATGGCTGCGCGGTTAACTGGGTCGACACGCAGCGTCGCCTGTCGGTACCCATTGGCGCGGGCCCGCTCCTCAAAGGCGGCCAGCAGGAATGTGGCGACCCCTGATCTCCTGTGCCAGCGACTAACCGCCAAACCGTGCAGCTCCAGCGCTGGTGATTCTGGGCGGCCCCCCGGTTTGGGGTCGAAGGCCGCGCAGCCGCAGACATCCTCATCGTCATAGACAGCCACCCAGAAACGGGTGTGGGAGAGGCTCGACCGCCAGCGCAGAGCGAACTTCAGTAGGGCAGCAACGCACAGCACGGGCACCAGGAGGGCGGCAGCAAAGGAGCTGAGAGCAAAGCGGAGAGCACTGCTGCCCACTGCCATCAGGAGCAAGGCGGCTGGACGTGTCATGGCGTAGAGCAGCAAGCGGTTTTCTGTCTCCCGGGATCCATCCTGTCGAGAGAGAGGGAGAAAGGAAACATCATTGGAATTAGTCTGGTTTTGGGAGCTCAAACACAAACACATACAGAATTGTCTCGGGGGGTGAAGCTGAATAGCATCCTCCTATTTCTGGGTAACAGGCTCGAGGGCAGAATGGCCTCCTCCTGTTCCTGTGTAATAGGCTCGAGGGGCTGAACAGCCTCCTCCTGTTCTTGTGTAACAGGCTCGAGAGGCTGAATGGCCTCCTCCTGTTCCTGTGTAACAGGCTAGAGGGGCTGAATGGCCTCGTCCTGTTTCATAATTTATTATGAAGTACCTCTGCCATTTCCACTGGTTCTGGACAGACTTTTTCCCCTTCACTTTTATAGGTCCTATTCCTTCATATCTCATCTTTTTATTCTTTACATATTTGTAGAATGCCTTGGGATTCTCCTTAATCCTACCCGCCAAGGCCTTCTCATAACCTTTTCTGGCCCTCCTAATTTCCTTTTCAAGCTCCTTCCTACAATCCATATATTCCTCTAGATCCTTAACATCTCCTAGCTCTCTGAACCGTCTGTACACTTTTCTTTCTGACTAGGTTCATTACAACCTTCGTGCACCACAGTTCCTATGACGTATCAAAACCTCCCTGTCTCATTGGAACATTGTCGTGCAGAGCTCCAGACAAACATTCCTTGAAAATCCGCCACCTTTCTTCGGTACTTTTCCCCAAGAGCACCTTCTTCTAATTTACTTGTCTAATTTCCTCCTGATGGCTTCATACTTCCCCTTACTCCAGACAAACACCTTCCTAGCCTGCCTGATCCTATCTCTATCCAATCGTGAAGGAGATGGAATTATGATCACTATGCCCGAGATGCTCTCCCACTGAGAGACCTGACACCTGTCCAAGTTCATCAGCCAGCACCAGATCAAGTTCAGCCTCTCCTCTCATAGGCTTATCCACATACTGTGTCAGGAAATCCTCCTGAACATAGAACACTACAGCACAAACAGGCCCTTCGGCCCACAAGTTGTGCTGATCATATCAGTACCTACCAGACCATAGAACTATCTGTAACTCCCAATCCCATTAAATCCCATGTACTCATCCAGAAGTCTCTTAAGAGACCCCAGCGAGTTTGCCTCTACCACCACTGATGGCAGCTGATTCCATTCACTCACCACCCTCTGAGTGAAAAGCCTACCTCTAACATGTCCTCTGTATTTGCCCCCCCCCAAGCACCTTAAACCTGTGTCCCCTCGTAGCGACCATTTCAGCTCTGGGAAACAGCCTCTGAGAATCCACTCTATCTATTCCTCTCAACATCTTATAAACCTTTATCAGGTCACCTCTCAATCTTTGCCTTTAGAGGGAGAAGAGACCTAGCTCTCTCAACCTATCTTCATAAGGCATGCCCCCCAATCCAGGCAGCATCCTTGTAAATCTCCTCTTAATAGCTTCCACATCCTTCCTATAGTGAGGCGACCAGAACTGCACACAGTACTCCAAGTGGGGTCAACATACCTAACAAAGTCGCTGTAAGTCTCTATCTTCCCTCTTACAGTGTCAGACAGTGTAAAAGGAGGATAGACGGGTGATTGAGAAGAGGAGCGTACAGACCGAAGGTCTGAGGTGTGTCTATTTTAATGCCAGGAGTGTTGTGAATGAAGTGGATGAGCTTAGAGCGAGGCTTGCTGCTTGGGAATATGATGTGGTGGCCATTACAGAGACTTGGATGTCTCAGGGCCAAGACTGAATACATAGAACATAGAACATTACAGCACAGAACAGGCCCTTCGGCCTTCGATGTTGCGCCGACCAATATAAAAAGCAATGCCCCTCTAAACTAAACCATTCCCTTCTCTTCCATATACTTATCAACTAACCTCTTAAACGCCACCAAACTTGGCGCATCTACAACCACTGCAGGCAGGGCATTCCACTCCCGAACCACCCTTTGGGTCAAGAACCTGCCTCTGATATCCGTCCTATAACTATCACCCCTTAATTTAAAGCTGTGTCCCCTCGTGCTAGCTTTCTCCATCCTAGGAAAAGGCTATCACTGTCCACCCTATCTAAACCTCTAATCATCTTATATGCTTCAATAAGATCCCCTCTTAGCCGCCTCCTTTCTAACGAAAACAACCTCAAATCCTTCAACCTCTCTTCATAGGACCTGCCCTCCATACCAGGCAACATCCTGGTAAACCTCCTCTGTCCCCTCTCCAATGCCTCCACCTCTTTCTTATAATGTGGGGACCAGAACTGCACACAATACTCCAAGTGCGGCCGCACTAGAGTTTTGTACAGTTGCAACATGACGTTGCGGCTCCGAAATTCAATCCCTCTACCAATAAAAGCCAAGACTCCATTTGCCTTCCTAACAACCTTCTCGACCTGACTGCCTACTTTCAGGGATCTATGCACATACACACCAAGATCGTCAGGTACTGGGATTCAGATGTTTCAGGAAAGACAGGGAGGGAAGCAAAAGAGAGGGGGAGAGGGTAGGGGCAAGTAGCACTGTTGATCAGAGATAGTGTCATGGCTGTAGAGAAGGTGGGCGCCATGAAGGGATTGTCTAGAGCCTCTGTGGGTGGAAGTTAGGAACAGCAAGAAAGCTGGGTGTTTTCTATAGGCCGTCCAATAGTGACAGCGAAGTTGAGGTGCAGATAGGGAAACGGATCCTAGAGAGATGTAGTAATAACAGAGTTGTTGTGATGGGAGACTTTAATTTCCCAAACATCGACTGAAATATCTCTATGATAAGGGGTTTGGATGGGGAGGAGTTTATTAGCTGTGTTCGGTAGAGACGAAGGATGAGAGGCGACCTGATAGAGGTTTATAAGATGTTGAGAGGTATAGATAGGGTGGATTCTCAGAGGCTATTTCCCAGGGCTGAAATGGTCGCTACGAGAGGACACAGGTTTAAAGTTCTGGGGAGTAGGTACAGAGGAGATGTCAGTGGTAAGTTTTTCATAAGAACATAAGAAATAGGAGCAGGAGTAGGCCATCTAGCCTCTCGAGCCTGCCTAGCCATTCAATAAGATCGTGGCTAATCTGAAGTGGATCAGTTCCACTTCCCCGCTTTATCCCTATAACCCTTAATTCCCTTGCTTATTAGAAACCTATCTACCCATGACTTAAATATATTCAGTGAGGTAGCCTCCACTACTTCAATTGGCAGAGAATTCTAAAGATTCACCACCCTTTGAGTGAAGAAGTTCCTCTTCAACTCCTCAATCTAAATCACCCCCCTCTTTATTTTGAGGCTGTGCCCTCTGGTACTTCTATCCTTTCTAAGTGGGAAGAATCTCTCTACCTCTACCCTATCCATCCCCTTCATTATCTTATATGTCTCTATAAGATCCCCCCTCAATCTTCTAAACTCCAATGAGTACAAACCTAATTTCCTCATAAGCTAACCCTCTCATCTCCGGTATCAGCCTGGTGAACCTTCTCTGCATTCCCTCCAAGGCCAATATATCCTTCTGCAAATGCAGCAATCAAAACTGCACACAGTACTCCAGCTGTGGCTTCACCAGTACCCTGTACAGTTACAACAAGACTTCCCTACTTTTATATTCTATCCCCCTCGCGATAAAGGCCAACATTGCATTCATCTTCTTGATCACCTGCTGCACCTGCAGATTGGGTTTTTGCGATTTGTGCACAAGGACCCCCAGGTCCCTCTGCACCGTAGCATGCTGCAGCTTTTTGCCTCTTAAATAATAATCCCACCTACTATTGTTTTACCAAAGTGGATAACCTTACATTTGCTAACATTATATTCCATCTGCCAGGCCCTCGCCCACTCACTCAACCTATCCAGATCTCTCTGCAGACTTCCCACACCCTCCACGCAATTTGCTTTTCCATTCATCAGCAAATTTCGTTATCCTACACTCAGCCCTTCCTCCAGATCATGTATGTAAATGGTAAACAGTTGAGGCCCCAGCACTGATCCCTGGGGCACTCCACTAGTCACCAGCTGCCAACCAGAATAGCACCCATTGAATCCTATTCTCTGCTTCCTATTAGACAACCAATTCTCTAACCACGCTAATACCTTATCCCGAGGGTGTGGGTGAGTGGAATCGGCTGCTGTCAGTGGTGGTGGAGGCAAATTCGTTGGGGTCTTAAGAGACTTCTGGATGAGTGGGATTGAGGGTTATAGATAGGCCTGGTAAGTAGGGATATGATCGGCGCAACTTGTGGGCCGAAGGGGCTGTTTGTGCAGTAGTGTTCGATGTTCTACAATTTAATCACTCTGCTAAAGAAATCAGGAGTCTCACTAACCTTCAGCATCTCCGTTACAATCTCTGTCTCACACTCCATCATTTCCCGAAATATCAATTTGCTCCTCTCCAGAAGTGGCATTTCGACAGGCCTATATGTGTGACTAAACACAGAATAACAGACATCCGGGAGTGAGTTACAGACTGGGATCTAATTGAAGGGTTTAGAGTGGTTTATATATAGAATAACAGATACCTGGGAGTGAGTTACAGACTGGAATCTAATCGAGGGGTTCGGGGTGGTTTATATATAGAATAACAGATACCCGGGAGTGAGTTACAGACTGAAATCTAATCGAGGGGTTCGGGGTGGTTTATATATAGAATAACAGATACCCGGGAGTGAGTTACAGACTGGAATCTAATCGAGGGGTTCGGGGTGGTTTATATATATAATAACAGATACCCGGGAGTGAGTTACAGACTGGAATCTAATCGAGGGGTTCGGGGTGGTTTATATATAGAATAACAGATACCCGGGAGTGAGTTACAGACTGGGATCTAATTGAAGGGTTTAGAGTGGTTTATAGAATAACAGATACCTGGGAGTGAGTTACAGATGGGAATGTAATCAAGATGTTCAGATTTGTTTATATATAGAATAACAAATACCGGGAGAGAGTTACAGACTGGAATCTAATCGAAGGGTTCAGGGTGGTTTATATATAGAATAACAGATACCGGGAGTGAGTTACAGACTGGAATCTAATCGAAGGGTTCAGGGTGGTTTATATATAGAATAACAAATACCGGGAGTGAGTTACAGACTGGAATCTAATCGAAGGGTTCAGGGTGGTTTATATATAGAATAACAGATACCGGGAGTGAGTTACAGACTGGAATCTAATTGAGGGGTTCGGGGTGGTTTATATATAGAATAACAGATACAAGTGGGTTTATTATAAGTTATCCCAGTGAATTAACATCTGAAATTATAAAGTATTTATTTTTCCAATTGCTGCATTAATTGTTTAATGAACTATTGATTAATCAATGATTGCCTCAGAAGATGTCCTTGTACTTATTGTCCTTGCAGAGTAATGATATTATTTTCTCAGATTATTAATTGATTGATTCGTATTAGTTTCTTTAAGTATGAATGTTCATTGTTGGTAATTGACTGATGAATATCTCACATTGAATTGATTGATTGATTAATATTTCAACTGAATCATTCCTGTCCCAATTAACAATCATAAAGATGGACAGTACGGAAACAGGCCCTTCGGCCCAACTCGTCCATGCTGACCATGTTTCTTCACGTTAACTAATCCCATTTATCTGTGTTTGTGGCCCTCTGAACTTTTCCTACCCATGTACCTATCCAAGTGTCTTTTAAATATTGTACCTGCCTCTAACCCCTCCTCTGGGAGCTCATTTCCATACACTCACCATGTTGTGTGAAAGAAAGTTGCCTCTCGGGACCCTTTTAAATCTTTCCCCTCTCACCTTAAACCCATGCCCTCTGCCTTTGGACTCCCCTAAGCTGGGGAAAGGACCTGGGTTATTCACCTTATCTTTGCCCCTCATGATTTTATAAACCTCTGTAAGATTACTCCTTATCCTCCTACACTCAAAGGAAAAAAGTCTCAGCTTTTCCTTATAATTCAAATCTTCCAGTCCCAGTATTATCCTTGTAAATCTTTTTAGCACCCTTTCCAATTTAATAATATTCTTCCTATAGCAGGATAACCAGAATTGTACACGTTACCCCAAATGTGGCCTTACCAATGTCTTGTACAGTTATAAGATAATGTCCCAACTCCAGTACTGAGTGTTCTGATCAATGAAGATAAGTGCCTTCTTCACCACTCTGTCTACCTCTGACACCACTTTTGAGGATCTATTTACCTGCATCCCAAGGTCTCTCTGTTCGACAACACTCCCCAGGACCCTACCATTAACCGTGTAAGTCCTGCCCTGGTTTGTCTTACCAAAATGCAACAAATCCAATGACAAACAACACCCTGCGGCATATTACTGGTCACAGGCCTTCTGTCTGAAAAACAACCCTCTACCACCACCCTCCGTCTCCTACCAGCAAGCTAACTATTCAATTGGAGAGAATCATAGAAACCCTACAGTACAGAAAGAGGCTATTCAACCCATCGAGTCTGCACCGACCACAATCCCACCCAGGCTCTACCCCCATATCCCTACATATTTACCCACTAATCCCGCTAACCTATTCATTTCAGTACACAAAGGGGCAATTTTATCACAGCCAATCCACCTAACACACACATCTTTGGACTGTGGGAGGAAACCAGAGCACCCAGAGAAAACCCACACAGACATGAGGAGAAGGTGGAAATTCCATGCAGACAGTGACCCAAGCCAGGAATTGAACCCAGGTCCCTGGAGCAGTGAAACAGCAATGCTAACCAGTGTACTATTGTGCAGTATAGCTCTCCCCGGATCCTGGTGAGGGGGCAGCATGGTGGCACAGTGATTAGCACCACTGTCTCACAGTGTCAGGGACTTGGGTTTGATTCCTGGAGGCTTGAGTTACTGTGTGGAGTTTGCACATTCTCCCCGTGCCTGCATGGATTTCCTCCGGGTGCTCCAGCTTCCTCCCACAGTCCAAAGATGTGCGAGCTAGGTGGATTGGCCATGCTAAATTGCCCTTTAGTGTCAAAGGGACTGATAAGTGTATGGTTAAGTGCATGACGTTATGGGGATAGGAGCGGGGTGCGATTGTGATCATTGCAGACTTGATAGGCCAAATGGCCTCCTTTTGCATTGTAGGGTTCTACCCTATTCTATGATCTAATCTTACTGACCAGTCTACTATATAGGACCTTGTTACAGGCCTTGCTAAAGTCCACGTAGACAATGTTTATCCCACTATCCTCAGTCCTTGCCTGTGGATCCTGTCTCTCAGGATGCCATCCAACACTTACTCATCACTGATGTTAGGCTCACTGGTCTGTAGTCCCCAAGCTTTTCCCTGCCATCTTTCTTAAATAACAGTACAACACTGTCCTGCCTCAGTCTTCCAGTGGATGTCAGTGATACTAATATCTCCACTTGCTTCCCACACTTGTTTTGTCTCAGTGACTCAGCTGAACAGTTACTCATCCCTATATTCAATAATTAATACATTTCCCACTTTATTCAGTAATTAGAATAAAAATTTGAATGCAGAATAGAATTTTTAATTGATAAACTAGTGAATTAATTAACTTTTGTCCCCATTAATGAATCTGTTGGAAATACCAGTTAGTTATTTATTGTTTAAATTATTTTCAATCAAATTATCTCAGAGTTCAATAAAATTGTAATCCCAGTTAAATTGTGTTCCAATTTATTGATTTTTATGCAAAGCTATTGATTGATTAATTCACCAGTTTGTTAAGGAATTAATTAATTAATTTCTTGATTTATTAATCAATACATAAATTCTCTCAGTTACTGACTGGGCTGATTAATGTCCAAACTGATAGATCTATCCTCCGCCTCCTTGAATAATCGATTAATATCACAATCCATTGATAAGTCTTCATTTCATCTGACAAACTATTTGTGAATTCAACTGCCTGTCGTGCAACTTATTAAACAAAATTATCTTAAGAGTTCAATAAGATTGTAGTCCCAATTAAATTGTATTCCAATTTATTGATTATTGTGTAGAATTATTGATTAATTGGTAAATGAATGAATTCAATCGTTGATTTACATGCAGCTAATGCTAAAACAAACATTGATTCGCACCCCGGGTTATTGATTTAATTGATAACTAACGCCCCAATTTAACCATTTATTGTGAAATTTTGTTCAATTGTCAATCTTCCAAGCTATTAATCCAATTAAATCCCTAATTTATCAATGTAGTTAATGCCTCTCCCCGCGGAGCAATGTCTGTATTTAGTGAAATGCTGGAATTAGTTTGTAAATTTGCGGTGATCAGGGCCCTGCTGCTAATTACTCTCCCTCACTCACCGACCTGCCTCCTTCGTTGTCCAGCCGATAACTAATGGACGCTGCTGATGGCTGTGCATGTCATTCAAGGGGCGGGGTCAAAGTCAGATACTACCATCATTCCAGATCCTTGAGGGGACTTAAATTTCAAATAATTTAATCGCGTCCTAATTCAGACTCTAAATCTGGAGCAATATTTGGAAATATTGGAACAATCTGGAATAACTCTATAATCTAACCCCTTAAGCGGTACTCATCCGAATTTATTTTTTAGATAGTAAAATGTACAGATACCTCCTTCAATGCAAGTGGTTGCTTTCGATTACCCGGTCTCCACAACAGGAATGGGACCGAACCATTCCAGAGAAAGGGAAGAACGGGTTCGAGTCCTCCACGCACTGAAAGGAGTTGCTTGCAGCCGCAATAGCCAGGTCCAGCGACTAGATGCATGCGCCTTGTTACCAAGTTTCCTCCTAGTCAGAATCACAAACACATCGAATCAGACAGAAGAGGCCCTTCAGCCCATCGAATCTGGGCTGTCACATTAGAAACACTTGAACTTTCACCTAATCCCACCTGCCAGCACTTGGCCCATAGCCCCGAGTGAAGCCAGGGTGGGATTGCTATTCAAAGAGGATCTAGTGGACTGAAGTGCATTTGTTTCAATGTGAAAAGAGTTAACAGGTAAGGCAGATGAACTTAGAGTTTGGATTAGTACTAAGAGCTATGATGTTGTTGGTTAAGGGAAGGAGAGGATCGCAGCTTAATGTTCCAGGATAGGGTGATTCAGGAGGGATAGAAGGGGATGTAAAAGGAAGGGGGGAGGAATAGATATGTAGGCAGATTTTGGCAAAGTGTAAAAGTAACAGAGTTGCTGTGGTGGGAGATTTTAACTTCCCCTATATTGACTGGAACTTAGTGCTGGGGTTGCAGATGGGGCAGAGTCTGTATGGAGCATCCAGGAGGGCTTCTTGAAGCAGCATATTGAGTGCCCAACGAGGGAAGGGGCCATACTGGACCTGGTATTAGAGAATGAGCCTGGCAAGGTGGTTGATGTTTCAGTAGGGGAGCAATTCGGGAACAGTGACCATAGTTCAATTTAACTTTAAGGTACGAAGATACCTAGTCCACTCTTCCACTATACCCAACATCTTTCCCATTGCCCACAGTACCTTCCTATGCAATCGCAGAAGATGTAACATTTGCCCCTTTACCTCTTCCATGCTTACATCCAGGTTAAGCAGCATTTCACTTTCAATGGGAACAACAAATGGAATAGACCCAAATGTTTTCTCCTCTATATCGGAAAGACCAAATGTAGACTGGGTAATCACTTTGCTAATTACCCTGTGTGCAATGAGGACCCTGACTTTCTAGTTGCTTGCCATTTTAACATACAATCCTGCTCCCACGTCCATCCTTAGTTTGGTGTAATGTTCCAGTGAAGCTCAACACAAACTGGAGAAACAGCATCTAATCTTTCGGCAAGGCACATTGCAGCCTTCCAGTCTCAATATCGAATTCAACAACTTCAGATGATTAGCTCTACCCCACTTCAATGTCTTTGTTGTCATTTTATTTAATTTTTAACTGTTGTCTATCTTTTATTTCTTTATTGTCTTTCCTTATTTTACTTCCCTCCCAATCTTTCCCCTATTTTGTCCCCCCTTTCCTTACCCTTTCTCCCTCTTTGCTTCCCCTTTCCTCTTTTTCTCAATTTTACCTCTCTCCCACCCACTGATCCCCCTCCCTTCCCATCCCACACATCTTCATCTATCACAGTTTACCCTCTGATTTCAGCTTCTCTGCTGTTTGGCCATTCACACCTTTTATTCCCGCTATGGACTGCCATTAGCAGCTTTTCCCCTTGTTTTTGTGGCTATGACTCATCTTTCATTCCCTCACCCTGCAGTATAAATATCTCCCACTTTCTCTGCCTTTTAGCTTTGGCAAAGGAGCTTGTGGATTTGAAACATCAGCTCTCCTTACAGTTGCTGCCAGACCAGCTGAAATTTTCCAGCAATTTCTGTTTTGGTTTCAGATTCCAGCATCTGCAGTAATTTGCTTTTAATAAGCTTTAAGATATTGATGGATAAAGTTAAGCGTAGGTCTAAAGTTAAGCGTAGGTCTCAAGTTAAGGTGCTAAATGGGGAGTGGGGGGAAGTTCATTACAATAATATTAGGCAGTGAATGTAGAATGGGGTCAGATGTTTGAGGGCAAATCATCAAGTGGCATGTGGGAGGCTTTCAAGTGTAAGTTGATAGGAATTCAGGATTGGTACATTCCTGTAAGGATAAAGGAAAGTATGGCAAGTTTCAGGAACCTTGGGTACTGAGAATATCATGAGCCTAGTCAAAGAGAGAAAGGAAGCATTTGTCAAGCTTAGGAGGCAGGGACTACATGAAGCAAGTGTGGAACACAAGGAAAGTAGAAGAGAACATAAGCAAAGAATAAGGAAGGCTAGAAGGAGTCACAAAAAAAATCATTGCCTAACGGGATTAAAGAAACTCCCAAGGTTTTTTAGACATATATAAAGAGCAAAAGCGTAGTCAGGGAGAGAGTTGGCCCACTCAAGGATGGGAAGAAATCTATGCATGGAGCCAGAGGAAGCGGGTGAGTTCTTTGCGTCAGTATTCACCAAAGAGAAGGAGCTGGTGGATGATGAAGCTGGGGAAGGATGTATAGATAGTTTGAGATCAAAAAGGAGGAAGTACTGGGGGTCTTGAGAAACATTAAGGTAGACAAATCCCCAGGGTCTAATGGGATATACCCCAGAATACTGAGAGATGCAAGGGAGGACATTGGCAGGGCCTTGTGAGAAATCTTTGTATCCTCGCTGCGTACAGAGGAGGTCCCAGAAGCTTGGAAAACAGCCAATGTTATTCCTTTGTTTAAGAAGGATAACAAGGATAATCCAGGTAATTACAGGCTGATGAGCTTTATGTCAATGGTAGGGAAATTATTGGAGAGGATTATTCGAGACAGGATTTATTCCCACTTGGATATAAGTGGATGTATTAGTGAGAGGCAACATGGTTTTGTGAAGGGGAAATCATGTCTCACTAACTTGATTGAGTTTTTCGAAGAAGTGACGAAGATGATTGATGAAGTAGGGCAGTAGATGTTAGCTATGTGGACATGAGTAAGGCTTTTGACAAGATCTCTCATGGCAGACTGGTGCAGGAGGTAAAGTCGCATGGGATCAGAGGTGAGCTGGGTCTGCAATTTACAACCGACCTAATCTCAGCTGTGATTTGAGGAGTGTGTGAGCTGATCTAGGCTGCTCCTTGAGTGAGGAATTTCTTACCAGCATTGTCCTTGAAAGGATGATTTCTAATTCTGAGTTTTTGTTGCCTGTTTCTCTAGGATGAGATGAAAGAACACAATCTCCCAGAATGCTGCATCAAGGAATTAATTTCCCTTAAACAATTCCATTTCCCCCGTTTCTCTTCCACACTCAGCGCTGTCCATGCAGACTATTGTCAGAATTCACCCCATTGGACCCTGGAATCGTTCCAATGGATCACTCCAGCTGGGGTCCAATCTCAGAAACATCTGTCCTGTCCCACCCACCCCATCCTCCAGCTATCTAAAGCTTTCAATGGCTATATGGTCCTCTGTCACACCTCCCACCCCGCCCATCTAACTGCAATTAACTCCTTTTTTTATTCCTGAAAAAGAGTCACAGTTGTCCTCTCAACGCTGGTCCCAGCTTCACAGAAACATTATTTCATTGATACAGCACCAGTAACACAGTAATCGCTCAACTGGCATGTCAAAGGGAGCCATTGTCTATTGAACACTGAGTGGAGATGTTAGTGAAGTCAACCCAAATCTGTGTGGAGGAAGGGAGATATTCAGGAGTGTCACTGAGGGGAGGGGGAGGGGGAGGGGGGAGGGGAGGGGGGAGGGGAGGGGAGGGGGGAGGGGAGGTGGGGGAGGGGGAGGGGGGAGGGGAGGGGAGGAGGGGGAGGGAGAGGGGGGGGAGGGGGAGGGGATGGGGGAGGGAGGGGGAGGGGGTGGGGGGGAGAGGTGGGGAGGAGAGGGAGGGGGGGGGGGGGGGGGGGGTGGGGTGGGGAGGGAGAGGTGGGGGAGGGAGAGGGGGGGGGGGGGTGGGGAGGAGGGGGGGTGGGGAGGGAGAGGGGGGGTGGGGGAGGGAGAGGGGGGGTGGGGGAGGAGAGGGGGGAGGGGGGGGGGGGTGGGGAGGGGGGTGGGGTGGGGGGGGTGGGGATGGAGAGGGGGAGGGAGAGGTGGAGGGGGAGGGAGAGGGGGAGGGAGGGGGGGAGGGGGGGCTGGGGAGGGAGGGGGGGGGGTGGTGAGGGAGAGGGGGGAGGGGGGGGAGGGGGGGGAGGGGGGGTGGGGGGGGGGGGGGGGGGGGGGGGGGGGGGGAGGGGGGGTGGGGGGGGGGGGGGGGGGGGGGGGGGGGGGGGGGGGTGGGGGGTGGGGAGGGGGGGGTGGGGGAGGGTGGGGAGGGGGGGTGGGGAGGTTGGTGGGGGGGTGGGGGGGGAGGGGGGGTGGGGGGGGGGAGGGGGGGGGGTGGGGGGGAGGGGGGGCGGGGGGGAGGGGGGGGGGCGGGGAGGTGGTGGAGAAAGAGAGACAGAGAGAGAGATGGAAGGGATGCTAGAGCTCAGGCCTCCAGGCAGCTGGAGGATCACATTATTGGAGCAGTGGAAAGTGGAAGTGAGTTCCTGAGGCAACAGTTACCCGGGTAGAGAGGGATCATGGACTAAAGAACCCACAGATAGAGAGGAGTTGTATGTGGAAAACATGTATGTCATTAACATAGACAATAACAGCAGATGCATCAGAAGATCACCAGCACACGGGTTTCCTCCGGGTCTCACACAAACCCAAACACCAAAACATGTTGGTGCTTCTTCAATAATCTCTGGGTCCAGATGGGGCTTCCATTGGCTTTCCATTTAACAACACTCCATGGACAGCCTCACATCAGAGAGGATCACCAACAGATTCACAAAGGACAATGAGAGAGGGACAATAATTGTCAGGCTGGTCAGAGACACTTACCTCTGGAATGAGTCAATATGTTGTTTTCACAATTTTGAAATAACTTTACAACACCAATTTTAACATTCTAGAGGCAGACAGAGAGGTTCGAGGAGGGGAGATAGAGATCTATATATTCTAGGATTTGAACTCCATAATCCAGACTGACAAGTCACCACCACCGCCCCCCCCCGGGGCCAGTATTGAGGGTGTGCTGCACTGTCAGGGGTAGATGTATATACTCTGGGATTTGTGCTCCATAATCCAGGCTGACACTCCCCCCCGGTGCCAGTACTGAGGGAGTGCTGCACTGTCGGGGGTAGATGTATATACTCTAGGATTTGTGCTCCATAATCCAGGCTGACACTCCTCCCAGTGCCAGTACTGAGGGAGTGCTGCACTGTTGGGGGTAGATGTATATACTCTAGGATTTGTGCTCCATAATCCAGGCTGACACTCCCCCCAGTGTCAGTACTGAGGGAGTGCTGCACTTTTGAGGTAGGTATTTATTCTTTCAATTTTAATAAACTACTGTCCTTTTGCTGTATCTTTGCATCAAAAAACAGCATAACCTACACAGTAACCAGTGCAAACATGGTGTGGATTATAAAGAACTCAGTAAGAATCTAGCAACACCAATTTTAAATCCAACCGATTTATTTGATAGTAAATTTGCGAGCTTTTGACACTTTGTGTCTTTGTCAGGCAAATGCAGTGTTCTGGTCTGCAATAGCACACATATCAACACAGACAGTCACAGATTGCTGATTAGAATGCGAATCCTTACATCTAACCTGCTATTCAAGTGTTAAAGTGGCTAACAATGTGTGTGAAGGGAATCCTGAGCATTGGTTAGAGAATTGTGTATTTTCTCCAGATAGCACAGTAAGTGAGGTTTTTTGCTAACCCAGGCAGGTTACGGGGGTTACAGATAGTGTGTCATGAAGCCAAGATCCCTATTAAGACCGTCCTCATGTGTGTGGAACTTGGATATCAGTCTCTGCTCAGCGACTTTGCGCAGTCGTGTGTCACGAAGGCCCTCTTGAAGAACATTTACCTGCAGGTCGGAGGCCAAATGCCCATGACTGCTGAAGTGTTCGCCCACAGGAAGGGAACTGTTTTGCTTGGTGATTGTTGAGCGATGTTCATTCATCCGCTGTTGTAGTGTCTGCATGGTCTCCCCAATGTACCATGCTTCGGGACATCCTTTCTTGCAATGTATTAGGTAGACAACGTTGGCCGAGTTGCAAGAGTATGTACCGTGTACCTGGTGAATGGTATCCTCATGTTTGATGATGTCGTCCATGTCTATGATCCGGCATGTCTTGCAGAGGTTGCTGTGGCAGGGTTGTGTGGTATTGTGGTCACTGTTCTCCTGAAGGTTGGGTAGTTTGCTGCGAACAATGATCTGTTTGAGGTTGTGCGGTTGTCTGAAAGCAAGAAGTGGGGGGGTGGGGATGGCCCTAGCGAGATGTTCATCGTCATCAATGATATGTTGAAGATTCCGGAGAAGATGTCGTAGCTTCTCTGCTCCAGGGAAGTACTGGACAACAAAGGGTACTCTGTCCACCGTGTCCCGTGTTCATCTTCTGAGGAGGTCAGTGTGGTTTATGGCTGTGGCACGTCGGAACTGTCGATCGATGAGTCGAGCGCCATATCCTGTTCTCACGAGGGCATCCTTCAGCGTCTGGAGGTGTCTGTCACGATCCTCCTCATCTGAGCAAATTCTGTGTATACAGAGAGCTTGTCCATAGGGAATGGCTTCTTTAACGTGTCTAGGGTGGAAGCTGGAGAAGTGGAGCATTGTGAGGTTGTCTGTTGGTTTGCGGTACAGTGAGGTGTTGGAGGTACACCTCCAGACGCTGTAATATTGGGGCAGAAAATTAAATACAACTGACTTCCATCTCAGAGCACAACGTTTCACAGAATCTCTCTAACATTGGCCTGTGAATTCACCTACTGTGTAGAAATGAAAATCACACCCAAGAATATAAATACAGATTTAGTCCATTGTCTAGCCTTGTGAGTGGTTTTTCGTTATGGAATATTACCTCTCTCTCATGTGAGATTTTCTTATTCCAGCCAAAGACGCTCATATCCCGTGTAGGAATTAAACAGACCCAGTGACACATAACTCCTTTATTAGTTACACCATGTAACTATCGACAAAACGTCAATCGGTTAATGTGACTATCAAAGATGTGACACAAACATGATGGAAGATCAACTTCCTCCTGTGTTCCATTTCAAATTGTACCATTTACTGCGTGTTCAAAACCCTGGAACTCCCTCCCTAACAGCACTGTGAGTGTACCTACACCACACGGACTGACTGATGTCCAATAACAATCCTGGAACTCCCTCCCTAACAGCACTGTGGGTGTACCTACACCACACGGGACTGCAGCAGGTTCAAGATGGCGACTCACCCATAACCCTTCTCAAGGATGGTCAATAAATGCAGGTCCTTGCCAGTGACACCTACATTCTGTGAATGAATAGAAAGATATCTACTTTCTCCTTCTGCCAATAAAATCAACTCACTTCATAATCACTTGTATCAAAATTAACCTGTTGTATTTTGTCCCCATTTCCTCTCTCTGTCCTCTTGTGTGTAACATAGAAACATATAAATTAGAAGCAGGAATAAACCTTCCTGCCCTTTGAGCTTTTTCCGCCATTCCTCATGATCAGAGCTGATCATCAAATTCAATATCCTGATCCCCACTTCCTCCCATACCCGTTTAGTTCCACGAGCTATATCTAATTTCTTCTTGAAATCACACAATGTTTTTGTCTCAACTACTTTCTGTGGTCGTGAGGTCCACACATTCACCACTCTCTGGGTGAATGATTTCTCCTCACCTCAGATCAAAGTGGTTTATCAATTACTCTTAAACTATGACCCCGAGTTCTGCCCCTCCACCCCCCACCCCCCCCACCCTCCCACCATTGGGAACATTCCTTCTGAATCTACCCTAATCGAGTTAGAATTTTATAAGTTTCCTTGAGATCACCTCTCACTGTTCTAAACTCTCGTGAATATAACCAGAACCGACTTGATCTCTCCTCATGTGAAACCTCTACCATGCCAGGAATCAGCCTAGTAAATCTTTGTTGCACTCACAATACAGAAGGGACATCCTTCCTCAGATAAGGACACCAAAACTGTACTCAATACTCAGATGTGGCCTTACGAACGGTGTATGCAGTTGCAGCATAATATCCCTATCCCAATTCTTAAATCCTCTTGCTGTAAACAAAGAAGAACAAAGAACATTACAGCACAGGAACAGACCATTCAGCCCCCAAGACTATGCCAATCATGTTGCCTGCCTGAACTAAAACTGTATGCACTAACAACATACCTTTTACCTTTACTCCCTGCTGTAACTGCACACTCATTTTCAGCGCCTGATTCATAGGGATACTTTCTCAATTTACACCAATTCAAATAATGATTTATCTCACTGTTATTGCTACCAAAGTGTGTAACCTCACATTTATCCACATTTTACAGCATCTGCCATGTATATGTCCAGACACTTAGTCTGTCCAAATCATGCTGAACCATCTCTACATCCTCCTCACAGCTCACCATCCCATCCAACTTTGTATCATCTGCAAATTTGGAGATTTTACATTCAATCTCTCTTCAGTTGGGGTCCAAGCACAGATCCCTGTGCAACCCCACTAGTCACTTCCTGCCAATCGGTAAAAAAGATGCATTTCTGGCAACTCTTTGCTTGTTATCCAGCTTTCTATCCATCTCAAGATATTACCTGCAGTCCTATGTCCTTTCATTTTACATAGTAGTCTGCTGTGTGAGACTTTGTCGAAAGCTGTCTGAATAAATCACACCTACTAGTTCTCCTTGGTCAATTCTACTCGTTATATCCTCAAAGAATTCCAATATATTCGTCAAGCATGATTTCCCCTTTGTAAATCCATGCTTTGTCTGATTATACCACTGCCTTCAAAATGCTGAGTTACTAAACTAATAGATTCGAGCAACTTCCCCAAAGTACCGATGTTAGATTCACTGATCTATAATTCCTTGTTTTCTCTCTACCTATGTTTTTGAATAGCAGGCTTACATTGGTTACACTCCAATCTGTAGGAACTATTCCAGAGTCTGAACAATTTTGGAAAATAATTATCAATAGATCTACTACTTCTCAGGCCACTTAAGTAGGTTCTCTGGGATGAAGATTATCAGGACCTAGAGATTTATCCACCTTCTGTCCCATCAATTTATCAAAACCATTTCACTACTAATGTTGATTTCCTTCAGCTCCTTACTAAAACCTGTTTCTCTCAAAGCTTCTGGTACATTATCATGTTTCTCTTTGTGAAGACTGAAGCAAAGTGCAAATTTAACTTCTCAGCTATTTATTCTTTTCCGCTTTGCAAATTCGCCCATTTCTGGCTGTAATGGGCCTGAATCCGTTTTTGTCAATCTTTTTCTCTTTACGTACTGTGGAAACTTTTACAGTCAGATCTTATGTTCCCCACCAGCTTGCTTTCATAATCCAATCAGATGTTGCAGACAAACACGGGAAGGGCTAAAATATTTCATTAGCTGTAGAGATATCTTGATGCCATCTCTGATAGGTTAATGAATAAAAGCTGCTTCTCGATTTTTTTATTTCAAAAATATACTTTATTCATAAAAATCTCAATTAAACTATTGCAAACCTACATGTCTAAAAATTGCAAACAGCGTGCAAAAAACATTTTTACAGTACTTAAAATTACAGTCATTACATTTCAAAACTTAAAACTATCTACATGCTTCAGATTTTACTGTGTGCCGTTATTACTCAGATTGGCACACAGTTACGCAGGCCGAGGGTGTTCTGCATTCTCGGGCCCTCGGTCTGCCTCCGTTAAAAGGCAGTGTGGCCTTTCTCCACTGTGTCTCTGTGGCGTCTGCCCCAAGTTTCAGCGCATCCCTCAGCACGTAGTCCTGGAACTTGGAATGTGCCAGTCTGCAACAATCAGTCAAGGACAGTTCCTTCAACTGGAAGATCAACACGTTTCGGGCAGACCAAGGTGTGTCCTTCACTGAGTTGATGACCCTCCAGCAGCAGTTGACATTTGTGTCGATGTGCGTCCCCGGAAACAACCCAGAGAGCACAGAGTCCTGCATAACTGAGCTGCTCGGGCCGAACCTCGACAAATACAATGGCATCTCACTCTAGACCTTCTTTGCGAAGGCACATTCCACAAGGAGGTGTGCGACCATCTCATCAGCCCCACAACCGCTTCTGCGTAGGTTTCCTCTGGATGCTCCAG
>JAGIQG010000005.1:130155018-130160111 GCA_024679065.1 Sphyrna mokarran | reverse complement strand
ACCGCATCCCCCCCACCGCATCCCCCCCACCACACCCCCCGCAGTGGAGACATTGGAGACAGAGGTCCAGGGGGTGATGTTTATCACTTGTCTCGAACATGCCACACTGGCCTTCTGGACCCTGGCATGCCTGGTGGGCACAGCGGGTGAGTCTGGTACCTACACCCTTGTCCCAATCTTCTCTCCCAACTACTGCCAGGGACAATTGGGATTGTGTACAGTGGGAGTGAATGGGAAGGGGTTTGGGATTGGGATTGTGTACAGAGGGAGTGAACGGGAAGGGGATTGGGATTGTGTACAGTGGGAGTGAATGGGAAGGGGTTTGGGATTGGGATTGTGTACAGTGGGAGTGAACGGGAAGGGGATTGGGATGTGTACAGTGGGAGTGAATGGGAAGGGGTTTGGGATTGGGATTGTGTACAGTGGGAGTGAACGGGAAGGGATTTGGGATTGGGATTGTGTATAGTGGGAGTGAATGGAGAGGGGTTTGGGATTGGGATTGTGTACAGTGGGAGTGAACGGGAAGGGGTTGGGATTGGGATTGTGTACAGTGGGAGTGAACAGGAAGGGGTTGGGATTGGTATTGTGTAGGGAGTGAATGGGAAGGGTTTGGGATTGGGATTGTGTACAGTGGGGAGTGAACGGGAAGGGGTTTGGGATTGGGATTGTGTACAGTGGGAGTGAATGGGAAGCGGTTCGGGATTGTGTACAGTGGGAGTGAACGGGAAGGGGTTTGGGATTGGGATTGTGTACAGTGGGAGTGAACGGGAAGGGGTTTGGGATTGTGTACAGTGGGAGTGAACGGGAAGGGGTTTGGGATTGGGATTGTGTACAGTGGGAGTGAACGGGAAATGGTTTGGGAGGTTTTGATTGGCTAACACATTGACCGATCTCACTTTGCCTCCAGGTTCGGATGGAGGTAATGGCCTCTCACGATTTTTTCATAGGAAGGGTGAGTCAATTTTTCACTGCTTCTGTATTCATTCTCAGGGTATTTAGAGTGAAGCACAGTGGCACAATGGTTAGTTCAATTCTGGCTTAGGGTCACTGGCTGTGTGGAGTTTGCATGTTCTCCCCATGTGAAAGCCATGCCGGTTAGGTGGATTGGCCATGCTATATTGTCCCATAGTGGCCTCTTTCTGAATTGTAGGGTTTTTATGATCCTTTTGGGTGTCGTTGGGTACTGCCCTTCCCCTAATTGCCCCTTGAGAAGGTGATGGATGAGCTGCCATCTTGAACCCGCTCTAATCCGATGTGGAGTACGGATGTCAAATAGGAATGACAGTCATGGAGCTTCCCATGCACAAAGAGACCCTTCAGCCCATCGTGTCTCTGCTGTCCATCAAACACCTGTCTATCCCAATCCCATTGCTCAGCACTTGCTCCGTATTGGATGCGATGCTGTTTCAAGTGCTCATCTTAACACTTCCGGCTCCTACCACTTTTTCAGGCAGCGAGTTCCACATTCCCAACACCCTCTGGGTGAAATGGTTTCTTCTCAAATTCTCCTCTAAACCTTCTGCCCGTTAAATCTGTGCCCCTGGTTATTGACCCCTCCACTAAAGAGAGATGTTCTTCTGATCTACATTCTCTGTGTTTCTCATAATTTTGTACCTCTCAGTCAGGTCCCCCCTTCTCTGCTCTAGGGAAAATAGCCCCAGTTTAACCAGCCTCTCTTCATCAGTGAAACACTCCAGCCCATGCAATGTCCTGGTGAATCTCCTCTACCTCTCTCCAGAGCAATCACATCCTCTCTATAGTGTGGCTTTACTCTGTATCTAACCCCGTGCTGTCCCTGTCCTGGGAATGTTTGATGGGGACTGTGTAGAGGGAGTTTTACTCTGTATCTAACTCCGTGCTGAACCTGTCCTGGGAGTGTTTGATGGGGGACAGTGTAGAGAGAGCTTTACTCTGTATCTATCCCCGTGCTGTACCTGTCCTGGGAGTGTTTGATGGGGGGACTGTGTAGAGGGAGTTTTACTCTGTATCTAACCCCGTGCTGTACCTGTCCTGGGAGTGTTTGATGGGGGGACAGTGTAGAGGGAGCTTTACTCTGTATCTAACCCTGTGCTGTACCTGTCCTGGGAGTATTTGATGGGAACTCAGTAAGAATTTAGCAACACCAATTTTAAATCCAACCGATTTATTTGATAGTAAATTTGCGAGCTTTTGACACTTTGTGTCTTCGTCAGGCAAATGCAGTGTTCTGGTCTGCAATAGCACACACATCAGCACAGACAGTCACAGATTGCTGATTAGAATGCGAATCCTTACATCTAACCTGCTATTCAAGTGTTAAAGTGGCTAACAATGTGTGTGAAGGGATTCCTGAGCATTGGTTAGAGAATTGTGTATTTTCTCCAGACAGCACAGTAAGTGAGGTTTTTTGCTAACCCAGGCAAGTTACGGGGGTTACAGATAGTGTGTCATGAAGCCAAGATCCCTGTTAAGACCGTCCTCATGTGTGCGGAACTTGGCTATCAGTCTCTGCTCAGCGACTCTGCGCTGTCGTGTGTCATGAAGGCCCCTTGAAGAACATTTACCTGCAGATCAGAGGCTGAATGCCTGTGACTGCTGAAGTGTTCGCCCACAGGAAGGGAACTGTTTTGCTTGGTGATTGTTGAGCGATGTTCATTCATCCGCTGTCGTAGTGTTTGCATGGTCTCCCCAATATACCATGCTTCGGGACATCCTTTTTGCAACGTATTAGGTAGACAACGTTGGCCGAGTTGCAAGAGTATGTACCGTGTACCTGGTGAATGGTATCCTCACGTTTGATGATGTCGTCCATGTCTATGATCCGGCATGTCTTGCAGAGGTTGCTGTGGCAGGGTTGTGTGGTATTGTGGTCACTGTTCTCCTGAAGGTTGGGTAGTTTGCTGCGAACACATGATCTGTTTGAGGTTGTGCAGTTGTTAGTGTTGATGGGGACAGTGTAGAGGGAGCTTTACTCTGTATCTAACCGTGCTGTACCTGTCCTGGGAGTGTTTGAGAGGGGGAAACAGTGTAGAGGGAGCTTTACTCTGTATCTAACCCTGTGCTGTACCTGTCCTGGGAAGTGTTATGGTGGGGACAGTGTAGAGGGAGCTTTACTCTGTATCTAACCCCGTGCTGTACCTGTCCTGGGAGTGTTTGATGGGGGAAAGTGTAGAGGGGCTTTACTCTGTATCTAACCCCTGTGCTGTATCTGTCCTGGGAGTGTTTGATGGGGGGACAGTGTAGAGGGAGCTTTACTCTGTATAACCCCGTGCTGTACCTGTCCTGGGAGTGTTTGATGGGGCCAGTGTAGAGGGAGATTTACTCTGTATCTAACCCCGTGCTGTACCTGTCCTGGGAGTGTTTGATGGGGCCAGTGTAGAGGGGAGTGGATTTACTCTGATGGACATTTTCTCTTTTCCAGTGTGTGGTGACCCCAGGTCCTCTGAACTTTGTGCTGGAATAGATGTTACGTTGAATCGGACTGCGTGCGAGGCCCTCGACTGCTGTTACACTGAGTTGATTTGCTTTCAGAAGCATTTCACCAGTAAGTGAGCCTGTCCCCTCCACATTCTCGGTTGCCTGTGGACTTCCCTCAGCCTCATACAGTTATAGAGGTTTACAGGATGGAAACAGGCTCTTCAGCCCAACTTGTCCATACCGCCCTTTTTTTAACCACGAAGCTAATTTTCAATTCCCATGTTCCGCCCATATCCCTCTATACACATCCTGCCATTTAACATTTTAAAAGACAAAATTGTACCCACCTTTACTACTGCCTCTGGCAGCTTGTCCCAGGACACTCACCACCCTCTGTGTGGAAAAATTGCCACTCTAGATCCTTTTATATCTCTCTCCTCTCACCTTATTAAACTATACCATCTAGTTTTAGACTCCCCTACCTTTGGGAAAAGATATTGACTATCCAGCTGATCTGTGCCCCTCATTATTTTATAGATCTCTATAAATTCATTCTTAAAGCTCCTGCTGTGACCAAGATAACAAGAACCTACCGAGGGTCGTGATTGTAGCCCAGTCCCATCACACAAACCATCGACTGAGTCTGTCTGCATTTTCCGCTGCCTCTGGGAAAAGCAGCCAGTGTAATCAAAGACCGCACGCACCCCGGACATTCTCTCTTCCAACATCTTCCTTTGGGAAAAAGATACAAAAGTCTGAGGTTCCGTACCGACCGACTCAAGAGCAGCTTCTTCCCTGCTGCTGTCAGACTTTTGAATGGACCTACCTCACATTAAGCTGATCTTTCTCTGCACCCCTCGCTGTTACTGTAACACTACATTCTGCACCCTCTCGCTTCCTTCTCCCCTATGTACTCAATGAACGGTATGCTTTATCTGTATAGTGTGCAAGGAAGAATATTTTTCACTGTATTGTAATACATTGCACAATAATCAAATGATGGCTGGAGCAATCCCAGTTATAAAAGAGTAAATCATAACAAAGACTGCTGTCCTTTCAGTGAGAAAGTACAAAACTGGTGTCAATCCAGAGAGACTGTAAGAACAAAGAATATTTGAGCGGCTCAACATCATCCAGAACAAAGCAGCCCCCACTCAATCGACACATTAACCACAAACATTCACTCCCTCCACCACCGACACACAGAGGCAGCCGTGTGTACCATCTACAAGATGCACTGCAGCGACTCACCAAGGCTCCTTCCACAGCACCTTCCAAACCCACCACCTCTACCCCCTAGAAGGACAAGGGCAGCAGACACATGGGGAACACCAGCACCTGTTCCCCTGTTCCCCACTCCCCAAAGGGCAATTTAGCATGGCCAATCCACGTAACCTACACATCTTTCAAATGGTGGGAGGAAACCGGAGCATCTGGAGCCAGTGTGGGTCTAACCGAGGGATACGGAGACTGGAACTGTGCACGGTGCTCCCAGTGTGGGTCTAACCAAGGGATAGGGAGACTGGAACTGTGCACGGTGCTCCCAGTGTGGGTCTAACTGAGGGATATGGAGACTGGAACTGTGCACGGTGCTCCCAGTGTGGGTCTAACCGAGGGATACGGAGACTGGAACTGTGCACGGTGCTCCCAGTGTGGGTCTAACAGGGATACGGAGACTGGAACTGTGCACGGTGCTC
>JAGIQG010000005.1:130137518-130150018 GCA_024679065.1 Sphyrna mokarran | reverse complement strand
TAGAGAAAGATCAACTTAATGCAAGGCAGGTCCATTCAAAAGTCTGAAGGCAGCAGGGAAGAAGCTGTTTGTGAGTCGGTTGGTACGTGAGCTCAGACTTTTGTATCTTTCTCCCGAAGGATGAAGGGCCGGATGGGATACACCCCAGAATACTGAGAGAGGCAAGAGAGGACATTGCCGGGTTCTCCAGAGAAATCTTTGTATCCTCACTGGCGACAGAGGAGGTCATGATGTAGAGATGCCGGCGTTGGACTGGGGTAAACTCAGTAAAGTTTTGCAACACCAATTTAAAATCCAACCAATTTATTTGATAGTAAATCCACGAGCTTTCGACACTATGTTGTGCCTTCGTCAGGCAAATGCACTGCATTTGCCTGACGAAGGCACAACATAGTGTCGAAAGCTCGTGGATTTACTATCAAATAAATTGGTTGGATTTTAAATTGGTGTTGCAAAACTTGACAGAGGAGGTCCCAGAAGATTGGGGAATAGCCAATATTGTTCCTTTGTTTAAGAACGATAACAAGAATAATCCAGGGACTTATAAGCTGGCGAGCCTTACATCAGTGATGGAGAAATTATTGGAGAGGATTCTTTGAGACAGGATTTATTCCCACTTGGAAATAAGTGGATGTATTAGTGAGAGGCAGCATGGTTTTGTGAAGGGAAAATCATGCCTCACTAACTTGGTTATGTTTCTCGAGGAAGTGACGGAGGTGATTGATGAGGGTAGGGCAGTGGATGTTGTCTACATGGATTTCAGTAAGGCCTTTGACAAGGTCCCTCATGGCAGACTGGTGCAGAAGGTGAAGTCGTCTGGGATCAGAGGTGAGCTGGCAAGGTGGATACAGAACTGGGTCAGTCAAAGACAGAGGGTAACAGGGGAAGGGTGTGTTTCTGAATGAAGGGCTGTGACAAATGGTGTTCCTCAGGGATCAGTGCTGGGAGTTTTGCTGTTTATATTATATATAAATGAATTGGAGGAAAATGTAACTGGATTGATTAGTAAGTTTGCAGACGATACAAAGATTGGTAGATTTGCGGATAGCGATGAGGATCATCAGAGGATACAGCAGGATATAGATCAGTTGGAGACTTGGGTGGAGAGATGGCAGATGGAGTTTAATCCAGACAAATGTGAGCATTTTGGAAGGTCTAATTCAGAGAGGAAATATACAGTAAAGGGCAGAAACCTTAAGAGTATTGATAGACAGAGGGATCTGGGTGTACACGTACACAGCTCACTGAAATTGGCAATGCAGGTGGAGAAGGTAGTCAAGAAGGCATACGGCATGCTTGCCTTCATCGGCCGGGGTATTGAGTTTAAAAATTGGCAAGTCATGTTGCAGCTTTATAGAGCCTTAGTGAGGCCGCATTTGGAATATAGTGTTCAATTCTGGTCACCCACACTACCAGAAGGATGTGGAGGCTTTGGAGGGGGTACAGAAAAGATTTACCAGGATGTTACCTGGTATGGAGGGCATTGGCTATGAGGAGAGGTTGGAGAAACTTGGTTTGTTCTCAGTGGAGCAACAGAGGTTGAGGGGAGACCTGATAGAAGTCTACAAGATTATTAGAGGCATGGACAGAGTGGATAGTCTGAAGCTTTTCCCAGGGTGGAGAGTCAATTACTAAGGGAGCACAGGTTTAAGGTGCGAGGGGCAAGGTTTAAAGGAGATGTACGAGGGAGATTTTTAACACAGAGGGTGGTGGGTGCCTGGGACCCGATGCCAGGGGAAACAGTGGAAGCGGATATTGTAGTGAGTTTTAAGGGGCATCTTAATAAGTACATAATTAGAATGGGAATAGGGGGATATGGTCCCTGCAAGGGTAGGGGGTTTTAATTCAGTTGGGAAGCATGGTTGGTGCAGGCTTGGAGGGGCCAAAGGGCCTGCTCCTGTGCTGGAATTTTCTTTGTTCTTTATTTGTGAAGAGAGAATGTCCGGGGTGTATGAGGTCCTTGATTTTGCTGGCAGCTTTGTTGAGGCAGTGGGAAGTGTAGACAGAGTCAATGGATGGGAGACTGGTTAACCTTTAGTAGTTGCTTGTGGTCTTGGTCAGAGCAGGAGTCCAGACCAAGCTTTGATACAACCAGAAAGAATGCTTTCTGTGGGGCATCGGTAAAAGTTGGTGAGAATCGTAGAGGAAATGCCAACTTTCCTTAGTTTTCTGAGAAAGTAAAGACATTGGTGGGGCTTTCTTAACGATAGTGTCAGCATGGGGGGGACCAGGACAGATTGTTGGTGATCTGGATACCTACAAATATGAACCTCTCGACCCTTTCTACTTCATTCGCATTGATGTAGACAGGGGCATGTTCTCTGATACACTTCCTGAAGTCAATGACAATCTCCTTCATTTTGTTGACATTGAGGGAGAGATTATTATCATTCACCAGTTCACCAGATTCTCGATCTCATTCCTGTATGCTCTCATCATTGTTTGAGATCCGACCCACTACGATGGTGTTGTCAGCAAATTTGAAAATCGACTTGGAAGGGAATTTGGCTGCACAGTCACAGGTGTATAAGGAGTTTAGTGATGGGGCTGAAAACACAGGCTTGTAGGGCACTGGTGTTGAGGATGATCGTGGAGAAGGTGTTATTGCCTATCCTTACTGATTGTGGTCTGTGGGTTAGGAATTTCAGGATCCAGTCACAGAGGGAGGAGCCGAGGTCCAGACCTTTACAGGGCAATTTAGCAAGGCCAGCCCACCGAACCTGCAGACATTGAATCAGCCTGATTTTTCCTGCTTCACTGAGGGTGTTTGTCTCCTCTGTTGGCTTGAGATCTGTGAACTTGTCGATTGTGACGTCCTCGAGTTTAGTATGTGACGCACTCGGTGTTGTTCATTTGTTGCTCCCCGTCGCGGGATCGGGGGGGCTTTTTGGTCTGATTTGATCAGCCAATCAGTGGGGAAGATTCCTGTGTCCCTGCCACCCTGGTGTGTCACACCGATCGCGCCTGTTTACCCTGCTGTCTGTACGCTGAAGCGAATCTGTCCTCCTCCGTGTTAACTCTCTGTATTCTATCTCTCATTGGTAGATTATGCCTTACAAACGATGAGATTGGACAGCGTCTGTTCCTGACCCCCTGCTGCTCTCGCTGAGCTGAGGGAGAGGCTGACAGTTCCCCCAATCAAGATATTATTGCACTTTGTTTAATTTAATAAAATTCCCTGAGATAATTGAATATGTCTGTGTGCGTGTGCATGTACGTGTGTTTGTGTCTGTATGTGGCATCTCTATATGTGTGTGTGTGTGATATGGAGACTGGAACTATGCACGGTACTCCCAGTGTGGTTTAACTGAGGGATAAACAGATATTGATTATGGAGCTCAAATCCCAGAGTATTTACGTCTACCCCTGACAGTGCAGCACTCCCTCAGTACTGGCACTGGGGGGGGGAGTGTCAGCCTGGATTATGGAGCTCAAATCCTAGAGTATATACATCTACCCCCGACAGTGCAGCACTCCCTCAGTACTGGCACCGGGGGGGAGTGTCAGCCTGGATTATGGAGCTCAAATCCTAGAGTATATACATCTACCCCTGACAGTGCAGCACTCCCTCAGTACTGGCACCGGGGGAGAGTGTCAGCCTGTATTATGGAGCTCAAATCCTAGAGTATATACATCTACCCCCGACAGTGCAGCACTCCCTCAGTACTGGCACCGGGGGGGAGTGTCAGCCTGGATTATGGAGCTCAGGAGCTACAGGGTATTGTTTGTGCTGCTGTTTGGTGTGGGAGAGAGTTTGCGATGGGGCTACATTGTGATATCACGGGGATGATGTATGGTCTGATGAGGGGGTCTGACCTTTGTGATGACACCAAGCTTTGGGAGGGAGGCGTTGGGGATGTCTCGGTCTCACAGCCAGAGATATCGGGAGGTGTGAGGGGGGAGAGATGGGTCAGTGGCTGATGGAGCTTCCGAATGGAGTGCTGGTTTCTCTCTGTCTCCTCCTCTACAACATCTTTGGTAAGTTGCTCTGTCTCCGAGGATCTCGGGTTCCAGCCTCGGATCAGACGCTATCACCCCACTGCTGATAATGGCCTCACTCTCCCTTCAGCAAGACATTCCCCACTGTCTCTGACCCTCTATCAATGTCTGAATATAGGTTGAATACAACAGCCCGACCTCAGCTCCAGAATCCAGACCCACATTGCCCCCCCGGTGCCAGTACTGAGGGAGTGCTGCACTGTCGGGGGTAGATGTATATACTCTAGGATTTGAGCTCCATAATCCAGGCCGACACACCCCCCCGGTGCCAGTACTGAGGGAGTGCTGCACTGTCGGGGGTAGATGTATATACTCTAGGATTTGAGCTCCATAATCCAGGCTGACACTCCCCCCCGGTGCCAGTACTGAGGGAGTGCTGCACTGTCGGGGGTAGATGTATATACTCTAGGATTTGAGCTCCATAATCCAGGCTGACACTCTCTCCCCGGTGCCAGTACTGAGGGAGTGCTGCACTGTCGGAGGTAGATGTATATAAACAGATGAATCATTATATTCTCTGGGAAGGTTGTAGCTGGCTGCTATTGGATGCAGGATTTGAGTATGGAGCGCAGAGGATTCTTCCAGGGGTTGAGAGGGATCAATATTTACTCTTTGAGTAATATCACAGAGTCAAACAGATATAGAACATAGAACATTACAGCACAGAACAGGCCCTTCGGCCTTCGATGTTGCGCCGACCAAAATAAAAAGCAATGCCCCTCCAAACTAAACCATTCCCTTCTCTTCCATATACTTATCAACTAACCTCTTATTAGATTATCAGATTGCTGTTTCTGGGATCGTGCTGTGCACACATTGCCCAGAGTTTGTCCAGTCTGACCATGAATAGTTTTCAAACGGCCAACAGCAAAACACATTGATCGAGACCAATGGGATCAAAGTCATCTCATACCCCCACCCTCAACACCCCCTCCCCCCACCCTCAACACCCCCTCCCCCCACCCTCAACACCCCCTACCCCCACCCTCACACCCCCTACCCCACCCCAACACCCCATCCCCCACCCTCACACCCCTACCCCAAACCTCAACCACCCTTCCGTCACCCTCAACCCCCCTACCCCCCCCTCACACCCCCTACCCCCACCCTCACACCCCCTCCGGCACTCTCAACACCCCCCTACCCCACCCTCACACCCCTACCCCCCCCTCAACACCCCTCCGTTCACCCTCAACACCCCTAACCGCACCCCCACCCCAGACACCCCACTACCCCCACCTCGAACACCCCCTCCGTCACCCTCAACACCCCCTCGTCCCCTCACCCCCCTACCCCCACCCTCACACCCCCTCCTCAACCCTCGAACACCCCTATACCCCACCCTCAACACCCCTTAACCCCACCCCACACCCTCTTCCGTCACCCTCAACCCCCCTACCCCCCCCACCTCACCACCCCTCCGTCACCCTCCACACCCCCTACCCCCACCCTCAACACCCCCTCCGGTCACCCTCAAACACCCCTACCCCCACCCTCAACACCACTCCGTCACCCTCAACACCCCCTACCCCCACCCTCAACAACCCGCTCCGTCACCCTCAACACCCCCTACCCCCTATCCCCCCACCCCACACCCCGCTACCGTCCACCCCAACACCCTGCTCCCCCCACCTCACCAGCGCCGCTCCGTCACCCTCAACACCCCCTCCGTCACCCTCACACACCCTCTCCCCCCACCCTCAACACCCGCTTCCGTCACCCTCAACACCGCTCCGTCACCTCAACACCCTCGTCCGTCACCCGCAACACACCCTCCCGTCACCCCAACACCCTCTCCCCCCACCCCCTCACACTGCGCCGTCACCCTCCACCCCTCTTCCGTCCACCCTCAACCCCCCTCCGTCACCCTCAACACCCTCTCCACCACCCTCACACCCCCTCCGTCACCCTCACACCCCTCCGTCACCCTCAACCCCCCTCGCGTCACCCTCAACCCCCCTCCCCCCACCCTCACACCCCTACCCCCACCCTCACCACCCCCTCCCCCACCCTCACACCCACTAACCCCCACCCTCAACACCCCTCCGTCACCCTTCACCCCCCTCCTCCACCCTCAACACCCTCTCCCCCCACCCTCACACCCGCTTCACGTCACTCTCACCCCTCTCCGTCACCCTCAACACCCTCTCCGTCACCGTCAACACCCCCGTCCGTCACCCGCACACCCCTCCCCGTCAACCTCAAGACACCCTCTGTCACCCTCAACACCCCCTCCGTCACCCTCACACCCCTCCGTCACCCTCAAACCCCTCTTGTCGCCCGCACCCCCGCTCCGTCACCCTCAACACTCCCCTCCGTCACCTCACACACCCCTCCGCTCACCCTCAAACACCCCTTCCCCCCACCCTCAACACCCCTCGTACCCTCCACACATACCCTCCGTCACCCTCCCACCCCCCCTCCTTCACCCTCACCACACCCGCTCAGTCACCCTCAACACCCCCATCTGTCCCTCACAACCCCTCCGTCACCCTCTACAACATACCCCCTCCGTCACCCTCACACCCGCTCCGTCCCCTCAACAGAACACCCATCTGTCACCCTCAACACCCGCTCCGTCACCCTCAACACCCCTCCGTCACCCTCAACGCCCCCTCCGGCACCCTCAACACCCTCTTCCGTACCCTCAACACGCCGCTCCGTCACCTCAACCCCCTCTGTTACCTCAACACTACCTCCGTCACCCTCAACACCCCCGCTCCGCACCCTCAACACCCCCTCTGTCACCCTCAACTAGCCACTCCGTCACCCTCAACACCCTGCTCCGTCACCCTCAACAGCCCCCTCTGTCACCTCACACCCGCTCCGTCACCCTCACACCCCTTCCCCCCCACCCTCACACCCGCTCACGTCACCCTCATACACCATCTCCGTCAACACCCTCACACCCCTCCGTCACCCTCAACAACCCGCTCCGTCCCCTCAACACCCGCATCTGGTTACCCTCAAACCCAATACCCGCTCCGTTCCCCTCACCCCGCTCACGTCACCCTCACACAACACCCCCTCCGATCACCCTCAACAACCCCGCTCCGTCACACTCACCACGCCTGTCACCCTCACACCCCATCCGTCACCTCACACCCCTCCGTCACACCCTCAACACCCCTCGACTCCGTTCACCCTCAACCACCCCTCCCGTCACCCCACACCCGTCCGTCACCCTCAACAAACCCGCTCCGTCACACTCAACACCCTCTCCGTCACCCTCAACACCCGCATCCGTCACCCTCACCACCCCTACCCCCCCCTCACATACCCCCTCCGTCACCCTCACCCCGCTCCGTCACCCTCAACACCCCCTACCCCCACCCTCAACACCCTCCGTCACCCCTCACACCCCGCTCAGTCCCCTCAACACCCGCTCCGTCCCCGGCACACCGCTCCGTCACCCTCACACCCGCTCCGTCACCCTCAACAGACCCGCCTCGTCACCCTCACCACGCTCCCCTCCCGTCACACCACACCCCCTCCGTGTCAGGCCACCACCCCAAGCCCTCAACACACCGCTCCGTCACCCTAACACCCCTCCGTCCCCCTCAACACCCGCTCCGTCCCCTCAACACCGCTCCGTCACCTCTACACCCGTCCGTCACCACTCAACACCCCCTCCGTCACTCCCTCAACACCCCGCTCCTCACCCTCAACAACCCCTTCCGTCACACTACACCCTCCGTCCCCTCAACACCCCCTACCCCCACCCTCACCCCCCCTCCGTCACACTCACACCACCCTTTCCGTCACCACTCAACACCCCCTCCGTCCCCTCAACACCGCTCCTCACCCTCAACACCCGCTCCCGTCACCGCTCAACACCCCCTCCGTCACCTCAACACCCCATCTGTCACCCTCACACCCGCTCGTCACCCTGGACACCCCCTCCGCCCCTCAACACACCCCATCCGTCACCCTCAACACCCGCTCCGTCACCCTCAACACACACCCGCTTCACGTCACACTCAACACCCGCTCCGTCACCCTCAACACCCCCTACCCCCACCTCAACACCGCTCCGTCCCCTCACCCCCTCCGTCATCACTCCTCAACACGCCGTCCGTCACCCTCAAACACCCATCTGGTCACACGTTCACACAACACCCCTCTTCGTCACCGCACACCCCTACCCCACCCTCACATCGCTCCGTCACCCTCAACCCCCCTCCGTCACCTCAACACCCGCCCGTCCCCCTCAACCGCCCCTACCCCCACCCCTCAACACCCGCTCCGTCACCCTCACCCCCCTACCCCCACCCTCAACAACCGCTCCGTCACCTCACCCACGACCTCCGTCACCCTCACCACCCGCTGGGCCGTCACCCTCAACACCTCATACCCCCACCCTCAACACCCCTCTTTCACCCTCAACACCCGCTCCGAGGTCACCTCACACCCCCTACCCCCACCCTCAACACCCGATCCGTCGACCCTCAAACACCCCTCCGTCACCCCTCCCAAACCCCTCCGTCACCCTCAACAACCCGCTCCGTCACCTCACACCCCCTACACCCCCCACCCTCACCCTGCTCCGTCACCCTCACCCCCCCTCCGTCACCCTCAACCTACCCGCCGTCACCTCAACACCCCCTACCCCACCCTCACACACCGCTCGTCACCCTCAACAACTAACACCCCCTAACCCACTACCTCAAACCCGCTCCGTCACCCTCAACACCCCTCCGTCACACCCTCACCACGCCGCTGGGGGGGTGGCCGTCACCCTCAACACCCCCTAACCCCCACCCTCAACACCCGCTCCGTCACCCTCAACACACCACCCCTTCCGTCACCCTCAACACCCGCTCCGTCACCCTAACACCTGCGCCGTCACACTCAACACCCGCTCCGTCCACCCTCAACACCCGCTCCTCGACCTCACACCCGCGTTGACCTCACCCTCAACACCCGCTCCGTCACCCTCACACCCTTCCCCTACCCCACCCTCAACACCCCCTCCGTCACACTCAACACCCGATCTGTCTCCCTCCGACCCTCTCCGTCCCCTCAACACCGCTCCGTCACCGCACACCCGCTCCGTCACCCTCACACCGCTCCGTCACCTCCACCCCTCCCGCCACTTCAACACCCTCTCTGTCCCGCTCAACACGCCGCCCGTTTTCCGTCACACTCACACCCGCTCCGTCACCCCTCAACACCGCTCCGTCCCCTCAAACGACACACACCCGCTCCGTCACACTCAAGACACCCCCTACCCGCACCCCAACACCCGCCCGTCACACTTCACACCCGCTCCGTCACCCTCAACTCCCCGCTCCGTCCCCTCAACCCCGCTCCGTCACCCTCAACACCCCCTCCGTCACCTCAACACACCATCTGTCCACCCTCAACCCCCGCTCCGTCACCCTCAACACCCGCTCCGTCACCCTCAACACACCCGCTCCGTCACCCTCAACACCATCTGTCACCCTTCAACCCCCGCTCCGTCACCCTCACACCCGCTCCGTCACCCTCACACCCGCGTCCCGTCCACTCAACAACCCGCTGCGTCACCCTCAACACCCCTCACGTCACACCACAACACCCCTGCCGTCACCCTCAACAACCTACCCCCCACCCTCAACACCCCCTCCGTCACCCTACAACACCCCCTCCTCACCCTCAACACCGCTCCGTCATCCTCATACACCCTCTCCGTCCCCTCAACACCCGCTCCGTCACACTCACCCCTCCGTCACCCTCACATCCCTACCCCCACCCTCAACACCCCCTCCGTCAACTCAGCAACACCCCCCCCGTCACCCTCAACACCCGCTCCGTCACCTCAACCACCCCCTCCGTCACTCCCTCACACACCCGCTCCGTCACCCTCACACACCCGCTCCGTCACACTCACACCCTCCGTCACCTCAACACCCGCTCCGTCACACTCAACAACCCCGCTCCGTCCACCCTCAACAACCCCATCTGTCACCCTCCAACACCCGCCTACCCCCACGCCTCAACACCCGCATCCGTCACCACGAACACCCTCTCACCCCACCGCTCAACAACCCCTCTGTCACCCTCAAAACCCCCTGCCCCCCCCTCAACATTCCTCCGTCACCCTCAACCCCCCGTCACCCTCAACACATCCTCCCCCCACCATCAACAGACCCCCTCCTTCACCTCTCAACATCCCCTCCGTCACCCTCACAACCCGATCCCGTCGACCCTCAACACCCCCTCGTCACCTCACACCCGCTCCGTCAACCCTCTAACCGCGCTCCGTCCCCTCAACACCCCGCTCCGTCACACTCAACCCCCCTCCGTCACCCTCAACACCCCATCTGTCACCCTCACACCCCCTACCCCCCCCTCAACACCCCTCGTCACCCTCCACACCCCTCCGTCACCCTCAACACATACACCATCTGTCACCTCAACACCCATCTGTCACCCTCAACACCCTACCCCCACCCTCAACACCCCGTCCGTCACCTCAAAACACACCCCATCTTGTACCCGCAACCCCCTACCCCCACCCTCACACCCGCCTCCGTCCCCGCACAACCCCTCCGTCCCCTCAACTACACCCTCCGTCACACTCAACAACAGCCCTCCCCGCCCACCTCAACCCGCCCTCTGTCACCCTCAACCCCCTCCCCCCACACTCAACATTCCCTCCCGTCACCCTCCAACCATCACCTCACACCCCCCGTCCCTCACACCCCCCCCCGTCACCCTCAACAACACCCTCCGTCACACTCAACACCCCGCCCCCACCCTCAACCACCCACACCCCGCTGTCACACCAACACCCCCTCCCCACCATCACACCCCATCCGCAACACTCACATCCCCTCCGTCACCCTCAACACCCATTCCCCACCATCAACACCCCCTCCGTCACCCTCAACACCCCTCCGTCCCCCACAAGACCTCTTCCCCTACCCTCCACCCCCTCCATCACATCAACCCCCCTACCCCCCAATCTCAACACCCCCTCTGTCACTCTCAACATTCATCCGTCCCCTCACACCTCCTCCCCCCCACCATCAACACCCCTACCCCAACCCTAAACACCCCCTCCGTCCCCTCAACACCCCTCCCACCACCATCAACACCCCTCCCCCACCCTCAACACCATCTTCCTCAGCATTCACTCCCTCCACCACCGACACACAGAGACAGCCGTGTGTACCATCTACAAGATGCACTGCAGTGACTCACCAAGGCTCCTTCCACAGCACCTTCCAAACCCACCACCTCTACCCTCTAGAAGGACAAGGGCAGCAGACACATGGGGAACACCACCACCTGCAAGCTCCCCCTCCGAGCCCCACACACACCATCCTGACTTGGAAATATATCGGCTGTTCCTTCACTGTCACTGGGGTCAAAATCCTGGAACTCCCTCCCTAACAGCACTGTGGGTGTACCTACACCACACGCACTGACTGATGTCCAATAACAATCCTGGAACTCCCTAACAGCACTGTGGGTACACCTACACCACATGGACTGACTGATGTCCAATAACAATCCTGGAACTCCCTCCCTAACAGCACTGTGGATGGACCTACACCACACGGACTGACTGATGTCCAATAACAATCCTGGAACTCCCTCCCTAACAGCACTGTGGGTGTACCTACACCACATGGGACTGATTGATGTCCAACAACAATCCTGGAACTCCCTCCCTAACAGCACTGTGGGTGTACCTACACCACACAGACTGACTGATGTCCAACAACAATCCTGGAACTCCCTCCCTAACAGCACTGTGGGTGTACCTACACCACACAGACTGACTGATGTCCAACAACAATCCTGGAACTCCCTCCCTAACAGCACTGTGGGTGTACCTACACCACACGGACTGACTGATGTCCAATAACAATCCTGGAACTCCCTCCCTAACAGCAGTGTGGGTGTACCTACACCACATGGGACTGACTGATGTCCAATAACAATCCTGGAACTCCCTCCCTAACAGCACTGTGGGTGTACCTACACCACACGGGACTGACTGATGTCCAATAACAATCCTGGACTACCTCCCTAACACAGCATGTGGGTGTACCTACACCACATGGACTGACTGATGTCCAATAACACTCCTGGAACTCCCTCCCTAACAGCACTGTGGGTGTACCTACACCACATGGACTGACTGATATCCAATAACAATCCTGGAACTCCCTCCCTAACAGCACTGTGGGTGTACCTACACCACACGGACTGACTGATGTCCAATAACAATCCTGGAACTCCCTCCCTAACAGCACTGTGGGTGTACCTACACCACACAGACAGACTGACTGATGTCCAATAACAATCCTGGAACTCCCTCCCTAACAGCACTGTGGGTGTACCTACACCACACAGACTGACTGATGTCCAATAACAATCCTGGAACTCCCTCCCTAACAGCACTGTGGGTGTACCTACACCACACGGACTGACTGATATCCAATAACAATCCTGGAATTCCCTCCCTAACAGCACTGTGGATGTACCTACACCACATGGACTGACTG
>JAGIQG010000005.1:130101183-130137418 GCA_024679065.1 Sphyrna mokarran | reverse complement strand
CCTCCCCCACCCTCAACACCATCTTCCTCAGCATTCACTCCCTCCACCACCGACACACAGAGACAGCCGTGTGTACCATCTACAAGATGCACTGCAGTGACTCACCAAGGCTCCTTCCACAGCACCTTCCAAACCCACCACCTCTACCCCCTAGAAGGACAAGGGCAGCAGACACATGGGGAACACCACCACCTGCAAGCTCCCCCTCCGAGCCCCACACACACCATCCTGACTTGGAAATATATCGGCTGTTCCTTCACTGTCACTGGGGTCAAAATCCTGGAACTCCCTCCCTAACAGCACTGTGGGTGTACCTACACCACACGCACTGACTGATGTCCAATAACAATCCTGGAACTCCCTAACAGCACTGTGGGTACACCTACACCACATGGACTGACTGATGTCCAATAACAATCCTGGAACTCCCTCCCTAACAGCACTGTGGATGGACCTACACCACACGGACTGACTGATGTCCAATAACAATCCTGGAACTCCCTCCCTAACAGCACTGTGGGTGTACCTACACCACATGGGACTGATTGATGTCCAACAACAATCCTGGAACTCCCTCCCTAACAGCACTGTGGGTGTACCTACACCACACAGACTGACTGATGTCCAATAACAATCCTGGAACTCCCTCCCTAACAGCACTGTGGGTGTACCTACACCACACGGACTGACTGATGTCCAACAACAATCCTGGAACTCCCTCCCTAACAGCACTGTGGGTGGACCTACACCACACGGACTGACTGATGTCCAATAACAATCCTGGAACTCCCTCCCTAACAGCACTGTGGGTGTACCTACACCACATGGACTGACTGATGTCCAATAACAATCCTGGAACTCCCTAACAGCACTGTGGGTGGACCTACACCACACGGACTGACTGTCCAATAACAATCCTGGAACTCCCTCCCTAACAGCACTGTGGGTGTACCTACACCACACGGACTGACTGATGTCCAATAACAATCCTGGAACTCCCTCCCTAACAGCACTGTGGGTGTACCTACACCACACGGGACTGACTGATGTCCAATAACAATCCTGGAACTCCCTCCCTAACAGCACTGTGGGTGTACCTACACCACATGGACTGACTGATGTCCAATAACAATTCTGGAACTCCCTCCCTAACAGCACTGTGGGTGTACCTACACCACATGGACTGACTGATGTCCAATAACAATCCTGGAACTCCCTCCCTAACAGCACTGTGGGTGTACCTACACCACACGGACTGACTGATGTCCAATAACAATCCTGGAACTCCCTCCCTAACAGCACTGTGGGTGTACCTACACCACACGGACTGACTGATGTCCAATAACAATCCTGGAACTCCCTCCCTAACAGCACTGTGGGTGTACCTACACCACACGGACTGACTGATGTCCAATAACAATCCTGGAACTCCCTCCCTAACAGCACTGTGGGTGTACCTACACCACACGGACTGACTGATATCCAATAACAATCCTGGAACTCCCTCCCTAACAGCACTGTGGGTGTACCTACACCACACAGACTGACTGATCACGTTCAAGATGGCGTCGATCACAACGTTCAAATTTATGTACAGTAGGAGTGAGCAGGAAGGGGTTTGGGATTTGGGATTGTGTACAGTGGGAGTGAACGGGAAGGGGTTTGGGATTGGAATTGTGTACAGTGGGAGTGAACGGGAAGGGGATTGGGATTGTGTACAGTGGGAGTGAACGGGAAGGGGATTGAGATTGGGATTGTGTACAGTGGGAGTGAACAGGAAGGGGTTTGGATCCATTGGGATTGTGTACAGTGGGAGTGAATGGGAAGGGGTTTGGGATTGGGATTGTGTACAGTGGGAGTGAACGGGAATGGGTTTGGGATTGGGATTGTGTACAGTGGGAGTGAACGGGAAGGGGTTTGGATGTGTACAGTGGGAGTGAACGGGAAGGGGATTTGGATTGTGTACAGTGGGAGTGAACGGGAAGGGGATTGGGATTGGGATTGTGTACAGTGGGAGTGAACGGGAAGGTTTGGGATTGGGATTGTGTACAGTGGGAGTGAACGGGAAGGGGTTTGGAATTGGGATTGTGTACAGTGGGAATGAACGGGAAGGGGTTTGGGATTGGGATTGTGTACAGTGGGAGTGAACGGGAAGGGGTTTGGATCCATTTGGATTGTGTACAGTGGGAGTGAACGGGAAGGGGATTGGGATTGTGATTGTGTACAGTGGGAGTGAACGGGAAGGGGATTGTGATTGTGTACAGTGGGGAGAGAATGGGAAGGGGATTGGGATTGTGTACAGTGTGGAGAGAATGGGAAGGGGATTGGGATTGTGTACAGTATGGAGAGAATGGGAAGGGGATGGGATGGGTACAGTGTGGGAGTGAAGGAAGGGGATTGGATTGTGTAGTGGGAGGAATGGGAGGGGATGGGATTGTGTACAGTGTGGAGAGAATGGGAAGGGGATGGATTGTGTACAGTGTGGGAGAGAATGGGAAGGGGTTGGGATTGGGATTGTGTACAGTGTGGAGAGAATGGGAAGGGGATTGGGATTGGGATTGTGTAGTGTGGAGAGAAGGGAAGGGTTGGGATGGGATTGTGTACAGTGTGGAGAGAATGGGAAGGGGATTGGATGGGATTGTGTACAGTGTGGAGAGAATGGAAGGGGATTGGGATGGGATTGTGTACAGTGTGGAGAGAATGGGAAGGGAGTGGGATTGGGATTGTGTACAGTGTGGAGAGAATGAAGGGGATGTGGGATTGGGATTGTGTACAGTGTGGAGGGAATGGGAAGGGGATTGGGATTGGGATTGTGTACAGTGTGGAGAGAATGGGAAGGGGATTGGGATTGGGATTGTGTACAGTGTGGAGAGAATGGGAAGGGGATTGGGATTGGGATTGTGTACAGTGTGGAGAGAATGGGAAGGGGATTGGGATTGGGATTGTGTACAGTGTGGAGAGAATGGGAAGGGGATTGGGGATTGTGTACAGTGTGGAGAGAATGGGAAGGGGATTGGGATTGGGATTGTGTACAGTGTGGAGAGAATGGAAGGGGATGGGATTGTGTACAGTGTGGAGAGAATGGGAGGGGATTGGGATTGGGATTGTGTACAGTGTGGAGGAGAATGGGAAGGGGATTGGGATTGGGATTGTGTACAGTGTGGAGAGAATGGAAGGGGATTGGGATTGGGATTGTGTACAGTGTGGAGAGAATGGGAAGGGGATGGGATTGGGATTGTGTACAGTGTGGAGAGAATGGGAAGGGGATGGATTGGGATTGTGTACAGTGTGGAGAGAATGGGAAGGGATTGGGATGGGATTGTGTACAGTGGGAGAGAAGGGAAGGGGGTTTGGGATTGTGTACAGTGTGGAGGGAATGGGAAGGGGATTGGGGATTGGGATTGTGTACAGTGTGGAGAGAATGGGAAGGGGATTGGGATTGGGATTGTGTACAGTGTGGAGAGAATGGGAAGGGGATTGGGGATTGGGGGTAATGTTTCCATTAACAAGCAATGCTTAACTTTGATTTCTTCTGATTGGTTGAAAGGTGCCGCTGTTGGATTACATTTCTTTTTACCTCTGAGTAAGTATCCATGGCAACAGTGATCGCATTTTCAGCACATCGTTGGGATTGCTATTTGTATGTAATTACAGTTAGGGATGAGAGTGAAATCTAATTTCTTCCTGAAATTACAACATTTTGACCTCGACTACTTTCTGTGGGAGTGAATTCCACATATTCCCCATCCTCTGGGTGAAGAAATCTCTCCTCACCTCAGTTCTAAAAGATTTACCCCTTATCCTCAAACTATAACCCCTGGTTCTGGACTCCCCCCACCATCGGGAACATTCTTTCTGAATCTACCCTGTCTGACCCTGTTAGAATTTTATAAGTTTCTATCAGATCCCCTCTCACTCTAAACTCCAGTGAATATAATCCTAACCCATTCAGTCTCTCCTTATATGACAGACCTGCCATCCCAGGAATCAGCCTGGTAAACCCTCGCTGTGCTCCCTCTACAGCAAGAATATCCTTCCTCAGATAAGGAGGCCAAATCTACACACAATACTCCAGGTGTGGCCTCACCAACACCCTGTATAATTACAGTAAAACATCCCTATCCCTGTACTCAAATCCTCTCACTATAAAGGCCAACATACCATTTCCCTTCTTCACTGCCTGCTGTACCTGCGCGCTTACTTTCAGTGACTGATGTATGAGGACTCCAAGATCTCGCTGAGTATCCACCTCTCTCAATTTACACCCACTCAAATAATAATCTGCCTTCCTATTATTGCTACCAAAGTGGATAACCTCACATTTATCCACATTATGCTGCATCTGCCCATTCACTCAGCCTGTCTAAATCACATTGAACCATCTCTGCATCCTCCTCACAGCTCACCCTCCCACCCAACTTTATATCATCTGCAAATTTGGGGATAATACGTTCAGTTCCCTCTTCCTAATCATTAATATATACTGTGAACAGTTGGGGTCTGAGCACAGATCCCTGTGGAATCCCACTTGTCACAGACTGCCAAAAGTCCCATTTAGACCAATTCTTGGCTTCCTATCTGCTAACCAGTTTTCTATCCATCTCAAGACATTCCCTGTAATCCCATGCGCTTTAACTTTACATCAGAAAGATAATCCACTTGATTCATTCGGTGGAACCTACGTGCTTCCAGTCTTGATGTTTCTGTAGGATATGGGGAGACGTTTGGGGCGGGGGGCAAAATCAGGATATTGAATTTGATGATCAGTCATAATCATGATGAATGGGGTAGCAGGCTCGAAGGGCCGAATAGCCTCCTCCTGCTTCCAGTTTCTATGTTTCTGTGACTTTGGAGAGCGTTATTCTTCAAGGATCTTCTTCAAATCGGTGTTAGTTTTTGCTTCCTGGTTGTGCTGAATGAACCAAATTCCAGAGCAAAGTGAAGGTTTTCCTTCCTATTATGCTGAGAAAATCTGGTAGGAGAAACTGATTTGGAATTTTATTCGCTTGTACAAAGTAATGAAAATGCTTAGTGTAGGAATTCCATGAACCATTTCCTTCACTGAGAGAGCCAGATATTTCTCTTGTGAATATTAGTGACGCAAGACTGGTCAGTATTCCCAGGACTCCACTATTTGATTCCAAGTGATTTGGTTTATTATTGTCGCATGTGTTAGTATATAGTGAAAAGTATTGTTTCTTGCACCTTATGCAAAGTATACCATTCATAGAGGAAAGGAGAGGGTGCAGAATGTAGTGTTACAATCATAGCTAAGGTGTAGAGAAAGATCAACTTAAAGCAAGATGGATCCATTTAGAAGTCTGAAGGTAGCAGGGAAGAAGCTGTTCTTGAGTTGGTTGGTACGTGACCTCAGACTTTTGTATCTTTTTCCTGACGGAAGATTCATAGAATCCGTACAGTGCAGAAAGAGGCTATCCGAATCTGTATTACCTACAATTCCACCCAGACCTTATATTCCGATATATTTATCCACTAATCCCTCTAACCTACACATCTCTGGACACTAAGGGACAATTTTTAGCATGGCCAATCAACCTAACCTGCACATCTTTGGATGAAAGAGGATAGAAGAGAGAATGTCGGGTCCTTAATTATTCTGGCTGCTTTCCTGAGGCAGTAGGAAGTGTGGACAGAGTCAATGGATGGGAGGCTGGTTTACGTGATGGATTGGGCTACATTCATGATATTTTGTAGTTCCTTGCGGTCTTGGGCAGAGCAGGAGCCCAGACCAAGCTGTGATACAACCAGAAAGAATGCTTTCTATGGGGCATCTGTAAACGTTGGTGAGAGTTGTAGCTGACATGTCAAATTTCCTTAGTCTTCTGAGAAAGGCGGCATTGGTGGGCTCCAACCCAATCGATCACGGAAACCAGCCTCCTATCCATTGACTCTGTCTACACTTCCCACTGCTTTGGGAAAAGCAGCCGGCATAATCAAGGACCCCACACACCCGGGACATTCTCTCTTCCACCTTCTTCCCTTGGGAAAAAGATACAAAAGTCTGAGGTCACGTACCGAACGACTCAAGAACATCCTTCCTGCTGTCAGACTTTTGAATGGACTTACCTCGCACTAAGTTGATCTTTCTCTACACCCTAGCTATGACTGTAACACTACACTCTTTCATTTCCTTCTCTATGAATGATATGCTTTGTCTCTATAGTGTGCAAGAAACAATATTTTCACTGTAGGTTAATACATGTGACAATAATAAATCAGATTAAATTAAATCAAAAAGAAAACCCTCTTTTAAAACCCTCATAGAGAGATTTTTCACGTACTTAGCCCTCCTACACTGGCCCTTCAATCTTTCATCCTCCTACTGATCTCACCCCCCCCCCCCCCCCCCCCCCCCACCCCCACCCCAGCCCTTCAATATTCCAAGTGTCAGGAACCACCTTATGTTTATTTCTTATACAAAGGCTTTTTTCTCAAAGTTTTCACTCAAAGTCCCAATTCATTGCAATTTTCTTTGTGGGCTTAAAATAAGCAGGAAAAGATATGCTTTGTACACGTAGATTCAAAGTAACACATGAGATTTATTCAAGGAATTCTTCGCTGGACAGTTGACAAACTGAAAGTAAATCAGCAGATTGTGCCATATACTAATGGTACCAACAACATTGATAACAAACAGACAACGGTACAGAGATAGGGAGCGAGGGAGGGATTGGAGCAAGAGGGTGAGGATTGTAGGGGCTGGAGGAGGTTACAGAGATAGGGAGGGAGGGAGTGAGGGAGGGATTGGAACAGGAGGGTGAGAATTGTAGGGGCTGGAGGAGGTTAGAGAGATAAGGAGGGAGGGATTTGAACAGGAGGGTGAGAATTGTAGGGGTTGGAGGAGGTTAGAGAGATAGTGAGGAGGGAGCGAGGGAGGGATTGGAGCAAGAGGATGAGAATTGTAGGGGCTGGAGGAGGTTAGAGAGATAGGGAGGGAGGGAGCGAGGGAGGGATTGGAGCAAGAGGATGAGAATTGTAGGGGCTGGAGGAGGTTACAGAGATAGGGAGCGAGGGAGTGAGGGAGGGATTGGAACAGGAGGGTGAGAATTGTAGGGGCTGGAGGAGGTTATATGGTTGGAGAAAGGGTGGATTGAGGGAAGTAACGTTTTGCAGCCCCCCCTCCCCAGTTATGTGTGCTCTCTCTCTTGTGTTTTGCAGAGTGCAGCCACCCAGGGGAGTCGGTTCCGTGTGGGGGTGAACGCGGTAGGAATGATGAGGAGACATGCAAGGAAATGAACTGCTGCTTTGTTAACATGACCTGCTTCAAGAAAGTTCCCAACCGTGAGTCCACTCAGAGCCCCTGGGCAGCCCCGCCCGCGCCAATGGAGGGGCAGTGGGGTGGGGGGAGTGGGTACTGTACAGTAATGACCCATCTCTCCTGACAAGGGGGGAGGGGCGGTGAGCAAGCCGCACACCCTTGTGCTGGTAGGGCCTGGTCGTCCGTATTTAAACATTGGTTTGTCCAGAGAGGGTGGGGGGGGGGGGGGGGAGCACTTGAGAATGAGGAATTGTGGGTAAGGTTCAAGTCCCCCCCTCCGCGGAAGGTTGGGTTATGGGTCATGGGGCACACGGTGGCCAATTCACCAAGCTCTCTGTTTCTCTCTCACTCACAGATACTAAGATGGCAATGAATTATGGAATTATGTCGTTCCTGATCCTGACACTTCTTGGTGCCTGCATCGGCTGTCTCTTCTACTTCAGGTAGGAGTTCGAACCTCTCCTTCTGCATCCATCACTGCTCAATGATTGGATAGACAGAGAGTTTTCAAATACCTAATCCTGAGATTGGAGCTCCATAATCCACACCAACACTGCCCCCCTCTCCCCCCGACCCCCCCGGTGCCAGTACTGAGGGAGTGCTGCACTGTCCCACTTACCTGATGAAGGAGCAGTGCTTTGAAAGCTAGTGGCTTGTGCAACAAAATAAACTGGTTGGACTCTAACCTGGTGTTGTGAGACTGCCTATATTGCTTACCCTCATCCAATGCTAGCATCCCCACATCAAAAATTCAATGCCCCCCCACTCCCCCATTCCCTGTCACGCCCCACTCAACCCATGGTTCCAATGCTGAGGGAGAGTATCACCTGTTCCCATCAAACACTCCCAGGACAGGTACAGCACGGGGTTAGATACAGAGTAAAGCTCCCTCTACACTGTCTCCATCAAACACTCCCAGGACAGGTACAGCACGGGGTTAGATACAGAGTAAAGCTCCCTCTACACTGTCCCCATCAAACACTCCCAGGACAGGTACAGCACGGGGTTAGATACAGAGTAAAGCTCCCTCTACACTGTCCCCCCATCAAACACTCCCAGGACAGGTACAGCACGGGGTTAGATACAGAGTAAAGCTCCCTCTACACTGTCCCCCCATCAAACACTCCCAGGACAGGTACAGCACGGGGTTAGATACAGAGTAAAGCTCCCTCTACACTGTCCCCCATCAAACACTCCCAGGACAGGTACAGCACGGGGTTAGATACAGAGTAAAGCTCCCTCTACACTGTTCCCCCATCAAACACTCCCAGGACAGGTACAGCACGGGGTTTTTACAGAGTAAAGCTCCCTCTACACTGTCCCCATCAAACACTCCCAGGACAGGTACAGCACGGGGTTAGATACAGAGTAAAGCTCCCTCTACACTGTCCCCCATCAAACACTCCCAGGACAGGTACAGCACGGGGTTAGATACAGAGTAAAGCTCCCTCTACACTGTCCCCATCAAACACTCCCAGGACAGGTACAGCACGGGGTTAGATACAGAGTAAAGCTCCCTCTACACTGTCCCCCCATCAAACACTCCCAGGACAGATACAGCACGGGGTTAGATACAGAGTAAAGCTCCCTCTACACTGTCCCCATCAAACACTCCCAGCTCCCTTTACAGTATTGGTCCAGGACTCTGTGTGTTGTTTAGATGTAGGTCTTGGCACTAATCTCATGCAGAATGTTCTGGAATTTTCCCTTCTTTAGAAGACGGAGTCAGGAAGAAAAGAAAGCGAGACATGAAGAAATGCAGAAGAGAAAAATGGACAGGATAATGGGCAGAGCGATGGATGATCAGACTAAAAGACGCACGGTGAGAATATCGAACATCACAGCGCAGTACAGGCCCTTCGGCCCTCGATGTTGCGCCGACCAATGGAACCAATTTTATGACCCTCTATCCTAAACTATTCCAATGCTATCCACATCCTGTCAGCTGACCATTTGAACGCCCTTAAACTTGGCGAGTCCACAACTGCTGCAGGAAGGGCATTCCACGCCCTTACTACCCTCTGAGTAAAAAACCCACCTCTAGTACCTGTCCTATAATTACCACCCCTCAATTTAAAGCTATGTCCCCTCGTGTTATCCATCTCCATCCGAGGAAAAAGGCTCTCACTATCCACCCTATCCAATCCCTTGATCATCTTATATGCCTCAATTAGGTCACTGCGTAACCTTCTTCTCTCTAATGAAAATAAGTCCTTCAGCCTTTCCTCATAAGGCCTTCCCTCCATACCAGGCAACATCCTGGTAAACCTCCTCTGCACCCTTTCCAATGCTTCCACATCTTTCTTATAATGCAGCGACCAGAACTGTACACAATACTCCAAGTGCGGCCGCACCAGAGTTTTGTACAGTTGCAATATGATCTCACAGCTCTGAAATTCAATCTCTCTACCAATAAAAGCTAACACACTGAACGCCTTCTTAACAACCTTATCAATCTGGGTGCCAAGTTTAAGGGATCTATGCACATGTACACAGAGATCTCTCTGCTCGTCAACACTACTAAGAGTCCTTCCATTAACCCTATATTCTGTACTCCTGTTACTTTACCAAAATGAATCACCTCACACTTTTCAACATTAAACTCCATTTGCCACCTCTCAGCCCAGCTCTGCAGCTTATCTATGTCCCTCTGCAAACTGTAATGTCCATCCTCACTGCCTACAACTTCTCCAACTTTAGTGTCATCCGCAAATTTACTAACCCAACCTTCTACACCCTCATCCAGGTCACTTATGAAAATGACAAACAGGAGTAGCCCCAAAACAGATCCCTGAGGTACACCACTAGTAACTGAACTCCAGGTTGAATATTTCCCATCAACCACCACCCTCTGTCTTCTATCAGCCAGCCAATTCCTAATCCAAATTGCTAAATCTCCCTCAATCCAATGCCTCTGTATTTTCTGCAGTAGACTACCATGGGGAACCTTATCAAACACTTTGCTAAAATCCATATACACTACATCAACTGCCTTACCCTTATCTACCTCTTTGGTCACCTTTTCAAAAAACTCGATAAGGTTTGTGAGACACGATCTACCTATCGCAAAACCGTGTTGACTATCCCTAATCAAATTATTTCTCTCTAGATGATTATAAGTCCTATCTCTTATAATCCTTTCCAAAACTTTCCCCACAACATAAGTAAGGCTCAACAGTCAATGATTACCAAGGTTGTCTCTACTCCCATTCTTGAACAAGGGGACAACATTTGCCATCCTTCAGTCTCCCAGCACTACACCTGTAGCCAACAACGACATGAAGATCAAGGCCAAAGGCTCTGCAATCTCCTCTCTAGCCTCACAGAGAATCCTGGGATAAATCCCATCCGGCCCAGGGAATTATCTACTTACATATTCTCAAGAATTGCTAACACCTCTTCCTTATGTACCTCAATCCCATCTAGTCTAAAAGCCTGCCTCTTAGTATTTTCCTTGACTACATTGACTTTTTCCTGGGTGAATACCGATGAAAAATATTCATTTAGTGCCTCTCTTATCTCTTCAGGCTCCACGCACAACTTCCCATGAATGTCCCTGACTGTCCCTAAACTTGTTGTTAGTACACAGCAACAGAGGCATGGTTAGTACACAGCAACAGACTTACAGTTAGTACACAGCAACAGACGCACAGTTTGTACACAACAACAGATGCACAGTTTGTGTACAGCACCAGACGCACGGTTAGTACACAGCAACAGACTTACAGTTAGTACACAGCAACAGACTTACAGTTTGTACACAGCAGCAGACGCACAGTTTGTACACAGCAACAGACTTACAGTTTGTACACAGCAGCAGACGCACAGTTTGTACACAACAACAGATGCACAGTTTGTGTACAGCAACAGACGCACGGTTAGTATACAGCAATAAACGCACAGTTAGTACACAGCAACAGACACACAATTTGTACACAACAGATGCAGGTTGAGTACACAGTAACAGACGCACGGTTAGTACACAGCAACAGATGCACGGTTAGTACATAGCAATAGAGGCACGGTTACTACACAGCAACAGACGCATGGTTAGTACACAGTAACAGACTCATGGTTAGTACACAGCAACAGACGCACAGTTAGCACACAGCAACAGACTCATGGTTAGTACACAGCAACAGACGCACAGTTAGCACACAGCAACAGACTCATGGTTAGTACACAGCAACAGACTCATGGTTAGTACACAGTAACAGACGCACAGTTAGTACATAGCAACAGACGCACGGTTAGTACACAGCAACAGATGCACGGTTAGTACATAGCAACAGACTCATGGTTAGTACACAGTAACAGACTCATGGTTAGTACACAGTAACAAATGCACAATTAGTACACAGCAACAGATGCACGGTTAGTGCACAGCAACAGACTCACGGTTAGTACATAGCAACAGACGCACAGTTTGTACACAGCAACAGATGCACGGTTTTGTACACAGCAACAGACTCACGGCTAGTACACAGCAACAGACGCACGGTAAGTACACAGCAACAGATGCATGGTTAGTACACAGCAACAGACACACTGTTAGTACACAGCAACAGAGACACAGTTAGTACACAGCAACAGAGACACAGTTAGTACACAGCAACAGATGCATGGTTAGTACACAGCAACAGACGCACAGTTTGTGTATAACAACAGACTCAAGGTTAGTACACAGCAACAGATGCACGGTTTTGTACACAGCAACAGACTTATGGCTAGTACACAGCAACAGACGCACAGTTAGTACACAACAACAGATGCACAGTTAGTACACAGCAACAGACGCACAGTTTGTACACAGCAGCAGACTCACAGTTAGTAGACAGCAACAGATGCACGGTTAATATACAGCAAGAGATGCACGCTGAGTACAAGCAACAGACGCATGGTTAGTACACATCAACAGACGCATGGTTAGTACACATCAAGAGACGCATGGTTAGTACACAGCAACAGACGCATGGTTAGTACACATCAACAGACGCATGGTTAGTACACAGCAACAGACGCATGGTTAGTACACATCAACAGACGCATGGTTAGTACACAGCAACAGACGCATGGTTAGTACACAGCAACAGACGCATGGTTAGTACACAGCAACAGACGCATGGTTAGTACACAGTAACAGACGCATGGTTAGTACACAGCAACAGACGCACAATTAGTACACAGCAATGGATGCATGGTTAATATATAGCAACAGATGCACACTTGGTACACAGCAACACACCTGTGGTTAGTATACATAAGGACAGCTTTTCTCTACAGCATACACAGGGGCTACTATTCTCTATAATATACACAGGGACTGCAATTCTCTATAATATACATAGGGACTGCTATTCTCTATAATATACACAGGGACTGCTATTCTCAAAAACATACACAGGGGCTGCTATTCTCTATAATATACACATGGACTGCTCTTCTCTATAATATGCACAGGGGCTGCTATTCTCTATAATATGCACAGGGGCTGCTATTCCCTATAATATACACAGGGACTGCTATTCTCTATAATATACATAGGGGCTGCTATTCTCTATAATATACACAGGGATTGCTATTCTCTAGAACACTGCACACACAGAACACTGCACTTGCCTGAGGAAGACACGGGAGTGTTGAAAGCTCGCTTTTTTACTATCAAATAAATCGGTTGGATTAATAATTGGTGTTGCTAAATTCTTACTGAGTTCTTACCACCCCCATCCAACGCCATTCTCTATAATATACACAGGGGCTGCTATTCTTTATAATGTACACAGGGATTGCTATTCTCTATAATACACACAGGGATTGCTATTCTCTATAATACACACAGGGATTGCTATTCTCTATAATACACACAGGGATTGCTATTCTCTATAATATGCACAGGGGCTGCTATTCTCTATAATATGCACAGGGGCTGATATTCTCTATAATATACACATGGGACTGCTATTCCCTATAATATACGCAGGGGTTGCTATTCTCTATAATATACACGGGAGCTGCTACTCTCTCTAATATACACAGGGGCTGCTATTCTCTATAATATACACAGGGACTGCTATTCTCTATGATATACACAGGGACTGCTATTCTCTATAATATACACGGGGGCTGCTACTCTCTATAATATACACAGGGACTGCTATTCTCTATGATATACACAGGGGCTGCTATTCTCTATAATATACACAGGGATTGCTATTGTCTATAATATACACAGGGATTGCTATTCTCTATAATATAAACAGAGACTGCTATTCTCCATAATATACACAGGGGCTGCTATTCTCTACAATATACACAGGGACTGCTATTCTCTATAATATACACAGGAGCTGCTATTCTCTATAATATACACACGGTCTGGTATTCTCTATAATATACACGGGGGCTGCTACTCTCTAAAATATACACAGGGGCTGCTACTCTCTACAATATACACAGGGGCTGCTGTTCTCTTTCATATACACAGGGGCTGCTATTCTCTATAATATACACAGAGACTGCTATTCTACATAATATACACAGGGATTGCTATTCTCTATAACATACACAGGGACTGCTATTCTCTATAATATACACAGGGACTGCTATTCTCTATAATATACACAGGAGCTGCTACTCTCCATAATATACACAGGGACTGCTATTCTCTATAATATAGACAGGGGCTGCTATTGTCTATAATATACACAGGGGCTGCTACTCTCTATAATATACACAGAGATTGCTATTCTCTACAATATACACAGAGACTGCTATTCTCTATAATATACACGGGGCTGCTACTCTCTATAATATACACAGGGGCTGCTATTCTCTACAATATACACAGAGGCTGCTACTCTCTATAATATACACAGGGATTGCTATTCTCTATAATATACACAGGGAATGCTATTCTCTATAATATACACAGGGGCTGCTGTTCTCCGTAATATACACAGGGATTGCTATTCTCTATAATATACACAGGGACTGCTATTCTCTATAATGTACACAGGAGCTGCTACTCTCCATAATATACACAGGGATTGCTATTCTCTATAATATACACAGGGGCTGCTATTGTCTATAATATACACAGGGACTGCTATTCTCTATAATATACACAGGGACTGCTATTCTCTATAATATAAACAGGGACTGCTATTCTCTATAATATACACAGGGACTGCTATTCTCTATAATATACACAGGGACTGCTATTCTCTATAATATACACAGGGACTGGTATTCTCTATAATATACACAGGGACTGCTATTCTCTATAATATACACAGGGACTGCTATTCTCTATAATATACACAGAGATTGCTATTTTCTATAATATACACAGGGACTGCTATTCTCTATAATATACACAGGGACTGCTATTCTGTATCATATACACGGGGGCTGCTATTCTCTATAATGTACACAGGAGCTGCTATTCTCTGTAATAGACAAAGGGGCTGCTATTCCCTGTAATAGACACAGGGACTGCTATTCTTTATAATATACACAGGGACTGCTATTCCCTATAATATACACAGGGACTGCTATTCTCTATAATACACACAGGGATTGCTATTGTCTATAATATACAGAGGGACTGCTATTCTCTATAATGTACACAGGGGCTGCTATTCTCTATAATGTAGTAAAGTTTGACAACAGCAATTTTAAATCCATCCGATTTATCTGATAGTAAATCTGCGAGATTTCGGCGTTTGTGCCTTCGTCAGGCAATGAGGTGTTCTGGTCTGCAATCGCACACATATCAGCACAGTTACAGATCGCTGATTAGAATGCGAATCCTTACACCTAACATGATATTCAAGTCTTAAAGTGGCTAACAGCAGAGGTGAGAGAGATGTGTACTGTCTCCAGACAGCACAGTAAGTCCGACATACTCTTGTGCTTTCTGGAGACAGTACACATCTCTCTCACCTCTGCTGTTAGCCACTTTAAGACTTGAATAGCAGGTTCGGTGTAAGGATTCACATTCTAATCAGTAATCTGTAAACTGTCTGTGCTGATATGTGTGCGATTGCAGACCAGAACATCTCATTGCCTGACGAAGTCACAAACGCCGAAAGCTCGCTGATTTACTATCAAATAAATTGGTTGGATTTAAAATTGCTGTTGTCAAACTTTACTGAGTTTACCCCAGTCCAACGCTGGCATCTCTACATCTCTGTAATATACACAAGGGCTGCTATTCTCTATCATATGCAGAGGGATATTGATGTGTGCTCAATGCGATGTTTTATTATTTGTTGGGTACTGAATTCTCTGTCCAGCCTGTTCAGTGTCTGTGTGTGGCAGTGCCTTGCTGGTTGCCTGGTATCTGTGCAGGTTTTTTTAAGGGTTATTAATGTTTGATCGGATGCTGGCATTGCCTCTAACTGATTCTCTCCCCTCTCTGTATGCAGAGATGAATGCCTTGCTGTGTCAGTCTGTTCCCTGCTCCCTCCACCAAAGACATCAGCCGAGGAACCTGCAGAGTGAATGTTATGATGCTAATTAACTGTGTGTATATGTTTGCTTAATTAAAGGAGCAAGTTATTATTGACACTCTGTCTGTTCAAATCATTTTGCAGAATTTTATTCATGAGGGATCCAGCTTTGGGGAAGACAGCTCTGAAAATTTCTTTCACAGGGTGTCACTGGTCAGGGCAAGTGTTTGTTACCCATTCCTAACTGCCCCTCGAGGGGTTGGTGGGTGAGCCGCCACCTTGAACCCACTGCCAGTCCCTGTGTGGTGTAGGTACACCCACAGTGCTGTTAGGGAGGGAGTTCCAGGATTTTGACCCCAGTGACAGTGAAGGAACGGCCGATATATTTCCAAGTCAGGATGGTGTGTGTGGGGCTTGGAGGGGGAGCTTGCAGGTGGTAGTGTTCCCCATGTGTCTGCTGCCCTTGTCCTTCTAGGGGGTAGAGGTGGTGGGTTTGGAAGGTGCTGTGGAAGGAGCCTTGGTGAGCCACTGCAGTGCATCTTGTAGATGGTACACACGGCTGTCTCTGTGTGTTGGTGGTGGAGGGAGTGAATGTTGAAGGTGGGAGTTAGTGTGTCGATCGAGCGGGGGCTGCTTTATCCTGGATGGTGTCGAGCTTCTCGAGTGTTGTTGGGAGCCGCACTCATCCAGGCAAGTGGAGAGTATTCCATCACACTCCTGAATTGTGTCCTTGTAGATGGTGGACAGGTTTTGGAGGGAGTCAGGATGTGAGTTACTCTCCGCAGGATTCCCAGTCTCTGACCTACTCTGGGAGCCACAGTATTTCTCTGGCTGGATCCAGTTCAGTTTCTGGTCAATGGTAACCCCCAGGATGTTGATAGTGGGGGATTCAGCGATGGTAATGCCATTGAATGTTAAGGGGAAGATGGTTCGATCCTCTCTTGTTGAGAATGGGCATTGCCTTGTGTGATGTGAATGTTATTGTTGGAAATGATTTTGTCTATTTTGGTTTCCTATGCTGGGGTTGAGGATCTGCAGTAATTGAGTGACGTAAAACCGTTTATCAAGCACCCATTCAACCCCTACTAGAATATTGTGACTTTTTAACTCTTTTGGAAGATTGTCAAGACTTTGGAGTGGGTGCAGAGGAGTTTTTCCAGAAAGTTCCCTTCTTCGGGAAATTGAATTGAGTTTTTTTGAAGGGGTAACCAAGAAGGTAGATGAGGGCACTGCAGTTGATGTTGTCTACATGGACTTTAACAAGGCCTTTGACAAGGTACCGCAAGGTAGGTTGTTGTATAAGATTAAATCTCACGGGATCCAGGGTGAGGTATCTAAATGGATACAAAATTGGCTTCTTGACAGAAGTCAGAGGGTGGTTGTAGAGAGTTGTTTTTCAAACTGGAGGTCTGTGACCAGCGGTGTGCCTCAGGGATCAGTGCTGGGCCCACTGTTATTTACTATTTATATTAATGATTTGGATGAGAATATAGGAGGCACAGTTAGTAAGTTTTCAGATGACACCAAGATTGGTGGCATAGTGGACAGTGAAGAAAGTTATCTCTAATTGCAATGGGATCTTGATCAATTGAGCCAGTGGGCTGACGAATGGCGGATGGAGTTTAATTTAGATAAATGCGAAGTGATACATTTTGGTCAATTGAACCAGGTCAGGACTTACTCAGTTAATGGGGAGAGTTACAGAACAAAGAGATCTAGGGGTACATGTTCATAACTCCTTGGAAGTGGAGTCACAGGTGGACAGAGTGGTGAAGAAGGCATTCGGCAATGCATGGTTTCATTGGTCAGAACATTGAATACAGGAGTTGGGACGTCTTGTTGAAGTTGTACAAGACATTGGTAAGGCCACACTTGGAATACTGTGTACAATTCTGGTCACCCTGTTATAGAAAGGATATTATTAAACTAGAAAAAATACAGAAAAGATTTACTTGGATGCTACTGGGACTCGATGGATTGAGTTATAAGGAGAGGCTGAATAGACTGGGACTTTTTTCTCTAGAGTGTAGGAGGCTGAGGGGTGATCTTATAGAGATCTATAAAATAATGAGGGGCAAAGATCAGCGAGATAGTCAATATCTTTTCCCAAAGGTAGGGGAGTCTAAAACTAGAGGGCAGAGGTTTAAGGTGAGAGGGGAGAGATACAAAAAGGTCTAGAGGGGTAATTTTTTTCACACAGAGGGTGGTGAGTGTCTGGAACAAGCTGTCAGAGGTAGTCGTAGAGATGGGTATAATTCTATCTTTCACAAAGCATTTAGACAGTTACATGTGTACAACGGGTGTAAAAGGATATGGGCGAAATGCAGGCAATTGGGATTAGCTTAGGGGTTTAAAAAAACCCCTAAGCATGGACAAGTTGGGCCAAAGGGCCTGTTTCTATGCTGTAAACCTCTATGACTTTATGGGGATGAGGGTCTTGGATTTTAGTAAGGCGTTTCACAAAGTCCCTCATGGGAGGTTAGTTGAGAAGGTCTAGGCTAATGGGATACAAGGACAGGTAGCTAGATGGATAAGTAACTGGCTTGATAATAGGAGACAGAGAGTAATAGTGGAAGGGTGTTTCTCTAGCTGGAGATCGGTCACTAGTGGTATGCTGCAGGGCTCAGTACTGGGACCTCTTCTATTTGTAATATATATAAATGACTTGGAAGAGGGAGTAAGTGGAGTGATCAGCAAGTTTGCAGACAATACAAAGATGGCTGGATTTGTGGATAGTGAGGAGCATTGTCAGGCGATGCAGCAGGACATAGATAGGCTGGTAGCTTGGGCAGATAGGTGGCAGATGGAATTCAATCCTGATAAATGCGAGGTGATGCATTTCAGGAGAAAGAATGTAGGGGGGAGGTATATGATAAAGGGTAGACCTATTAAGAGTATAGAAACGCAGAGGGACCTGGGGTGCAGGTGAACAAGTCTCTGAAGGTGGCAGAGCAAGTGGAGAAGGTTGTGAAGAAAGCATATAGTATGCTAGCCTTTATAGGAAGGGGTATAGAGTACAAGAGCTGGCCTTTAATGTTGCAGTTGTATAAAACGTTGGTTAGACCTCATTTGGAATACTGCATCCAGTTCTGGTCGCCTTACTACCGGAAGGACGTGGGGACTCTGGAGAGAGTGCAGAGGAGGTTTACCAGGATGCTGCCTGGTATGGAGGTCTGAGTTACAAGGGGAGGATTAGGCAAATTGGGACTGTTTTCCTTAGAAAGACGTAGACTTAGAGGAGATCTGATAGAGATGTACAAGATTATGAAGGGGATAGACAGAGTAAACAGGGTTAAGCTTTTTCCTCGGATGGACTCAAATAGCATGAGGTGTACAGGCTTAGGGTGAGGGGGGTAAGGTATAATTTGGATGCTAGAGGGAGTTTTTTCACACAGAGGGTGGTGGGGGTATGGAATGCGCTGCCAAGTAAAGTGGTGGAGGCAGGTACTCTGGAGTTATTTAAGAAATACTTAGATGGGCACATGAACAGAATGGGAATGGAGGGGTATAGAAAACTGATTTAAAATAGGGATCATGAGCCTTGGGAGTCCCTGGGAAGTGTGTAAATAGATGATGATATTGATGTACTTGTTTTTATCCTACAGGTGCTTTGGTCCACCTTGTTGTCTAACGAGGGGCATACACGCGATGGGTCGTGAGAGGGCTGCTCTTGGACCTTTTTTCGAGAGTATCCTAGTGCTTCACGTCGTTAGTGTACGCTTGACCTGGACCATTTGATGGGCAACACGACAGCTCAGTGACTATCGCTGTGCTGTGCAGATACATGGATTTGGGCCTGTGTCTGTGGGAGTTTGCGCATTCTCCCCGTGCTGTGTTGGGTTTTCTCCGGGAGCTCCGGTTTCCTCCCACATCCCAAAGATGTGCTCTTAGGCTAATTGGCAAAACAAATTCTCCCTAAATTGTCTCAAATTTGGTTTTTAATCCATAGATCTATAAACATGGACAGGGATCGCGGGTAGAGGTGGGAACATCGGGGTGGCGGCGTGGGCTCGTTGGGCCGAAGGGCCTGTTTCCCGTGCTGTTTTGTTCTTTGTTCTTTGTTTTTATGAAGAGAGACTGGGGATGATGTGGGGGAAGGTGGAGGGATCGTTTCTCCTTTGAGAAGGTTAAGGGGGAGATTGAATCGAGGTGTTCCAAATCGGGGAAGGGGGTTTGTGACGGGGGTCGATAAGGAGAAACTGTTCCCAGTGACAGGAGGGTCAGGGACCAGAGGGGGACCCAGATTGAAGGCGATTGGGAAAAGAATAGAGGGGTGGGGTGGGGGGGGGGGGGGGGGGGGGGGGGGGATGAAGAAATGTTTATTGTGAACGCAGCAAGTTGTTGTGATCTGGAAGGTGCTGTGTGAAAGGAAGCTGGAAGCAGATTCAACAGGAACTTTCCAAAGGGACAACTGGAGAAATACTCGATGGGGAAAGATTTACAGAGAGACAGAGGGAGAGAGGAGAGCGGGTATAGCTGGTTTGCAGGGCTGGCAGGGGAAATGAGGGGCTGAATGACCTCTTCCTGTGACAGTATCAGTTTCTGAGATTTTACATTACTGACTGAACCAGCCTATCTCAGGGTAAGAAAGATTTTGGGTGAGAGAGAGAGAGACAAAGAATGGGAGAGAGAGATCAAGGGAGAGAGAGAGAGAGAAAGAGAGTGTGAGAGAGAGACAGAGAGAAAGACAGAGAGTGAGAGAAAGAGAGAATAGAGGGAGAGAGAGAAAGCATGAGAGAGAGAGAGAGATATAGGGGGAGAGAAAGAGAGACAAACTCAGTGAGAGAGACACAGAGAGAGACAAAGAGTGAGACAGAGCAAGAGAGACAGAGAGAGAAAAACACAGAGGGAAAGAGATAGAGAGAGACAGAGAGTGAGAGAGACAGAGCTGGAAAGAAGTGAAAGAGAGATAGAGTCAGAGAGGAAGAGAGAGAGGAAGATTGAGGGAGAGAATGAGAGGCACAGAGAGAGGGAGGGAGTTAGTGACAGAAGGAGAGTATTCTGCTCTGATTTGAGTCAGACCCGGATAGACTGAGCCTGAATATCGAGTTCAGATTGTGCGAGTGAGTGTGAGGTCACAGTCGGTGAGGACTCCCTGAGCATTGTGTCCTCACAGAGGCTGAGGAGGAGAGAGGAGGGAGGCTGGGTGACGGAGGGAGCAGAGGGCTGGGGGAATGCAGAGTGGAAACTTGGGAAAGATCAGACTTGACAATATTTACATTCTGCAAAGACAGAGACGCAGTGAGCTTCGTGTGGGGGACAAGGGCCTCTGCACTGAGGGATTTCACCTCCAGAGGCTAATGGGCTCAGCCCCAGGAATCACCATCTCCCTGCTCCTAATACTCTGCTATTTCCACAAGGCTGGTGAGTCAGACAGAACAAACTTCAATTCACCTTCCCTGGAATGCACTCCTTAAATAACTCTGACCCTGACCTTGTCCCTGACCCTAATCCTAACCCTGACCCCAGACTCCAATCCTAACCCTGCCACTAATCCGAAAATTCACCTCAAACTCCTAACCCTAACCCTGACCCTGACCCTAACACAAACCCTAATCCTGATCCTAACCCTAATCCTACCACTAACCCTAATCCTGATCCTAACCCTAATCCTAACACGAACCCTAATCCTGATCCTAACCCTAATCCTAACACTAACCCTAATCCTGATCCTAACCCTAATCCTAACACTAACCCTAATCCTGATCCTAACCCTAATCCTAACACTAACCCTAATCCTGATCCTAACCCTAATCCTAACACGAACCCTAATCCTGATCCTAACCCTAATCCTAACACTAACCCTAATCCTGATCCTAACCCTAATCCTAACACTAACCCTAAATCAGACACAATACAACTTGTCCCAGAATGCACCATTGATAAAAATGTCAACAAAACAACAAACGGGTTTGGGATTGGGATTGTGTACAGTGGGAGTGAACGGGAAGGGGATTGGGATTGTGTACAGTGGGAATGAACGGGAAGGGGATTGGGATTGGGATTGTGTACAGTGGGAGTGAACTGGAAGGGGATTGGGATTGTGTACAGTGGGAATGAACGGGAAGGGGATTGGGATTGTGTACAGTGGGAGTGAACGGGAAGGGGATTGGGATTGTGTACAGTGGGAGTGAACGGGAAGGGGTTTGGGATTGTGTACAGTGGGAGTGAACGGGAAGGGGATTGGGATTGTGTACAGTGGGAGTGAACGGGAAGGGGATTGGGATTGTGTACAGTGGGAGTGAACGGGAAGGGTTGGATTGGGATTGTGTACAGTGGGAGTGAACGGGAAGGGGTTTGGATTGGGATTGTGTACAGTGGGAGTGAACGGGAAGGGGTTGGATTGGGATTGTGTACAGTGGGAGTGAACGGGAAGGGGATTGGGATTGTGTACAGTGGGAATGAACGGGAAGGGGATTGGGATTGTGTACAGTGGGAGTGAACGGGAAGGGGATTGGGATTGTGTACAGTGGGAGTGAACGGGAAGGGGATTGGGATTGTGTACAGTGGGAATGACGGGAAGGGGATGGGGATTGTGTACAGTGGGAGTGAACGGGAAGGGGATTGGATTGTGTACAGTGGGGTGAAGGGAAGGGGATTGATTGTGTACAGTGGGAGTGAACGGGAAGGGATTGGGATTGTGTACAGTGGGAGTGAACGGGAAGGGGATTGGGATTGTGTACAGTGGGAGTGAACGGGAAGGGGATTGGTTGGGATTGTGTACAGTGGGAGTGAACGGGAAGGGGATTGGGATTGTGTACAGTGGGAGTGAACGGGAAGGGGATTGGGATTGTGTACAGTGGGAGTGAACGGGAAGGGGATTGGGATTGTGTACAGTGGGAGTGAACGGGAAGGGGTTTGGGATTGGGATTGTGTACAGTGGGAGTGAACGGGAAGGGGTTTGGGATTGTGTACAGTGGGAGTGAACGGGAAGGGGATTGGGATTGTGTACAGTGGGAGTGAACGGGAAGGGGATTGGGATTGTGTACAGTGGGAGTGAACGGGAAGGGGATTGGGATTGTGTACAGTGGGAGTGAACGGGAAGGGGATTGGGATTGTGTACAGTGGGAGTGAACGGGAAGGGGATTGGGATTGTGTACAGTGGGAGTGAACGGGAAGGGGATTGGGATTGTGTACAGTGGATGAACGGGAAGGAGATTGTGTACAGTGGGAGTGAACGGGAAGGGGGATTGGGATTGTGTACAGTGGGAGTGAACGGGAAGGGGATTGGGATTGTGTACAGTGGGAGTGAACGGGAAGGGGATTGGGATTGTGTACAGTGGGAGTGAACGGGAAGGGTTTGGGATTGGGATTGTGTACAGTGGGAGTGAACGGGAAAGGGTTTGGGATTGGGATTGTGTACAGTGGGAGTGAATGGGAAGGGGATTGGGATTGTGTACAGTGGGAGTGAACGGAAGGGGATTGGGATGTGTACAGTGGAGGAACGGGAGGGGTTGGATTGGGATTGTGTACAGTGGGAGTGAACGGGAAGGGGTTTGGGATTGGGTTGTGACAGTGGGAGTGAACGGAAGGGGATTGGGATTGTGTACAGTGGGAGTGAACGGGAAGGGGATGGGATGTGTGGGGGGAAGGGGATTGGGAGTGTACAGTGGGAGTGAACGGGAAGGGGATTGGGGATTGTGTACAGTGGGAGTGAACGGGAAGGGGATTGGGGATTGTGTACAGTGGGAGTGAACGGGAAGGGGATTGGGGATTGTGTACAGTGGGAGTGAACGGGAAGGGGATTGGGGATTGTGTACAGTGGGAGTGAACGGGAAGGGGATTGGGGATTGGGATTGTGTACAGTGGGAGTGAACGGGAAGGGGATTGGGATTGTGTACAGTGGGAGTGAACGGGAAGGGGATTGGGATTGTGTACAGTGGGAGTGAACGGGAAGGGGATTGGGATTGGGATTGTGTACAGTGGGAGTGAACGGGAAGGGGATTTGGATTGTGTACAGTGGGAGTGAACGGGAAGGGGATTGGGATTGTGTACAGTGGGAGTGAACGGGAAGGGGATTGGGATTGTGTACAGTGGGAGTGAACGGGAAGGGGATTGGGATTGTGTACAGTGGGAGTGAACGGGAAGGGGATTGGGATTGTGTACAGTGGGAGTGAACGGGAAGGGGTTTGGGATTGGGATTGTGTACAGTGGGAGTGAACGGGAAGGGGTTTGGGATTGTGTACAGTGGGAATGAACGGGAAGGGGATTGGGATTGTGTACAGTGGGAATGAACGGGAAGGGGATTGGGATTGTGTACAGTGGGAGTGAACGGGAAGGGGATTGGGATTGTGTACAGTGGGAGTGAACGGGAAGGGGATTGGGATTGTGTACAGTGGGAGTGAACGGGAAGGGGATTGGGATTGTGTACAGTGGGAGTGAACGGGAAGGGTTGGATGGGATTGTGTACAGTGGGAGTGAACGGGAAGGGGATTGGGATTGTTACAGTGGGAGTGAACGGAAGGGGATTGGGATTGTGTACAGTGGGAGTGAACGAAGGGGATTGGATTGTGTACAGTGGGAGTGAACGGGAAGGGGATTGGGATTGGGATTGTGTACAGTGGGAGTGAACGGGAAGGGGATTGGGATTGTGTACAGTGGGAGTGAACGGGAAGGGGATTGGGATTGTGTACAGTGGGAGTGAACGGGAAGGGGATTGGGATTGGGATTGTGTACAGTGGGAGTGAACGGGAAGGGGATTGGGATTGTGTACAGTGGGAGTGAACGGGAAGGGGATTGGGATTGTGTACAGTGGGAGTGAACGGGAAGGGGATTGGGATTGTGTACAGTGGGAGTGAACGGGAAGGGGATTGGGATTGTGTACAGTGGGAGTGAACGGGAAGGGGATTGGGATTGTGTACAGTGGGAGTGAACGGGAAGGGGATTGGGATTGTGTACAGTGGGAGTGAAGGGAAAGGGGATTGGGATTGTGTACAGTGGGAGTGAACGGGAAGGGGATTGGGATTGTGTACAGTGGGAGTGAATGGGAAGGGGATTGGGATTGTGTACAGTGGGAGTGAACGGGAAGGGGATTGGGATTGTGTACAGTGGGATGAACGGGAAGGGGGGGATTGTGTACAGTGGGAGTGAACGGGAAGGGGATGGGATTGTGTACAGTGGATGAGGGGTTGGTGTGTGGGAGTGAAGGGAAGGGGATTGGGATTGTGTACAGTGGGAGTGAACGGGAAGGGGATTGGGATTGTGTACAGTGGGAGTGAACGGGAAGGGGTTTGGGATTGGGATTGTGTACAGTGGGAGTGAACGGGAAGGGTTTGGGATTGGGATTGTGTACAGTGGGAGTGAACGGGAAGGGGATTGGGATTGTGTACAGTGGGAGTGAACGGGAAGGGGTTTGGGATTGTGTACAGTGGGAGTGAACGGGAAGGGGATTGGGATTGTGTACAGTGGGAGTGAACGGGAAGGGGTTTGGGAGGGGATTGGGATTGTGTACAGTGGGAGTGAACGGGAAGGGGTTTGGGATTGGGATTGTGTACAGTGGGAGTGAACGGGAAGGGGTTTGGATTGGGATTGTGTACAGTGGGAGTGAACGGGAAGGGGTTTGGGATTGGGATTGTGTACAGTGGGAGTGAACGGGAAGGGGATTGGGATTGGGATTGTGTACAGTGGGAGTGAACGGAAGGGGATTGGGATTGTGTACAGTGGGAGTGAACGGGAAGGGGATTGGGATTGTGTACAGTGGGAGTGAACGGGAAGGGATTGGATATTGGGATTGTGTACAGGGGGAGTGAACGGGAAGGGGTTTGGATTGGGATTGTGTACAGTGGGAGTGAACGGGAAGGGGATTGGGATTGGGATTGTGTACAGTGGGAGTGAACGGGAAGGGGTTGTAATGCATTCAGTTAATTGCCGATTTGATGAGTCATAACCATTTCATTTTCCAGGATCGAATGTGGTATCAAAAATTCGAGATTTTTTTGTGCCAGTGAGTGAGTAGCTTTAATTTATACCTTTCAGATTGTTGAGAATTTCGAACCTGTCCCCATCAAACACTCCCAGGACAGGTGCAGCACGGGGTTAGATACAGAGTAAAGCTCCCTCTACACTGTCCCCCCATCAAACACTCCCAGGACAGGTACAGCACGGGGTTAGATACAGAGTAAAGCTCCCTCTACACTGTCCCCCCATCAAACACTCCCAGGACAGGTACAGCACGGGGTTAGATACAGAGTAAAGCTCCCTCTACACTGTCCCCCATCAAACACTCCCAGGACAGGTACAGCACGGGGTTAGATACAGAGTAAAGCTCCCTCTACACTGTCCCCATCAAACACTCCCAGGACAGGTACAGCACGGGGTTAGATACAGAGTAAAGCTCCCTCTACACTGTCCCCCATCAAACACTCCCAGGACAGGTACAGCACGGGGTTAGATACAGAGTAAAGCTCCCTCTACACTGTCCCACATCAAACACTCCCAGGACAGGTACAGCACGGGGTTAGATACAGAGTAAAGCTCCCTCTACACTGTGCCCCCATCAAACACTCCCAGGACAGGTACAGCACGGGGTTAGATACAGAGTAAAGCTCCCTCTACACTGTCCCACATCAAACACTCCCAGGACAGGTACAGCACGGGGTTAGATACAGAGTAAAGCTCCCTCTACACTGTCCCCCATCAAACACTCCCAGGACAGGTACAGCACGGGGTTAGATACAGAGTAAAGCTCCCTCTACACTGTCCCCCATCAAACACTCCCAGGACAGGTACAGCACGGGGTTAGATACAGAGTAAAGCTCCCTCTACACTGTCCCCCATCAAACACTCCCAGGACAGGTACAGCACGGGGTTAGATACAGAGTAAAGCTCCCTCTACACTGTCCCCCATCAAACACTCCCAGGACAGGTACAGCACGGGGTTAGATACAGAGTAAAGCTCCCTCTACACTGTCCCCCCATCAAACACTCCCAGGACAGGTACAGCACGGGGTTAGCTACAGAGTAAAGCTCCCTCTACACTGTCCCCCATCAAACACTCCCAGGACAGGGACAGCACGGGGTTTATTTACCAGTAATTATTTCCCCATTCATGATGTTCCCTCTTTTCCAGAATGTGGCTCTTCCGCATCGTCTCCTCGCTGCTCCGAGGGTCAGTCCAATAATCATTACCGTCTCTGTCTTCAAATGGGATGCTGCTTCGCCAACTATACTTGTTACAAGAAAACCATGAACCGTAAGTAACTGAGCACTGCACTGTCAGGGGTAGATGTATATACTCTAGGATTTGAGCTCCATAATCCAGGCTGACACTCTCTCCCCGGTGCCAGTACTGAGGGAGTGCTGCACTGTCGGGGGTAGATGTATATACTCTAGGATTTGAGCTCCATAATCCAGGCTGACACTACCCACCTCCGCACCCCCCCCACCCCCCCAGGTGCCGGCACTGAGGGAGTGCTGCACTACAGGGTGATGTTGTTTACGGAATGGTGTTTAATTGAGAGTTTATACGCAAGATTCAGTAGTGCTTTCAGCAAGAGTGAGGCAGTGCTTAATGGATTCGTTTTGTGGGACTTGGGTGCTCCAGGATTGGAGAGGAACCATGAAAGGGGATTTATGTTTACCCAGGTGTCAGAGCCGATTATTTAACCCTGCACTGCCATCACAACATTGAAAGTTTTGGGAACGCTGTCATGTTGTTGTTGGTGGGATCTGTGCGCTATACATCAGCTTTCCCATCTTGTGAATGCCTTACAGGCCAGCCTCGATTGGCTGAGGGGCTACAGAGATGATGCGCTTCATTGCATTGCTGTGTCGGTGCTGATAGTTCTTGATGGTTGCATTTCTCTCTGCAGAGGAGAAGATGGTGGTGAATTATGGAATCGTTACATGCGTTGCCGTTCTGATCATAGCCGGCGGCTGCAGTGTCTTGTACATCCGGTAAGATACTGCCCTCCTCCAGAACCGGTTCCCTGGAATCGCACGTGGAATTCGAGTCTGGCACAAATTCACCAGCTTCTGTCCCCATCCGCTCAAACTCTGCCCCTTACATTGTGTCCCCACACCCCCACCTCTTTAAATCCGATTTCACCCCTGTGCCTCATCCAGCAGTGTGAGGAACAACCTGAGCTTAGACTCAATGAGAGGGTTTAGGGAGGGTCTGACAGGAGGAGCGAGTGAGAGAGACAGAAAGAGAGACAGAGAAAGGGAGACAGAGAGAGAGACAGACAGACAGAGGAAGAGAGAGACAGGCATTAACAGATAAAGAGATAAAGAGAGAGGGAGAGAGACAGAGAGAGAAATAGACATGAGACACAGAGAGAGAGAGACACAGGGAGACAGAGAGAGAGAGAGGACAGAGAACAGAGACAGAGAGAGACAGAGACACAGAGAGACACAGAGAGAGAGAGACAGAGAGAGAGAGAGAGACGACAGAGACAGAAAGAGAGGAGAGAGACAGAGACAGAGACAGAGAGAGACAGAGAGACACAGAGAGAGAGAGAGAGAGGACAGAGAGAGGAAATAGACAGAGACACAGAGAGAGAGAGAGAGAGAGAGAGAGAGACAGAGAGAGAGACAGAGAGAGAGAGAGACAGAAAGAGAGAGAGAGACTGATAGAGAGAGAGAGACAGAGAGAGACTGATAGAGAGAGAGAGAGACAGTGACAGCAAATGAGAGAGAAAGAGAGAGAAACACACACACAGACAGAGATATGGAGAGAATGTGAGAGAGAGAAAGAAAAGAGACAGAAAGAGAGAGTGAGAGAGAATTAGAGACATTTTTGCCATCCCTAATTGCCTCTTGAGAAGGTGGGGCTGGGGGACCACCATCTTGAACCCACTGCAGTCCCGTGTGGTGTAGGTACACCCACAGTGCTGTTAGAGAGGGAGTTCCAGGATTGTTATTGGACATCAGTCAGTCCATGTGGTGTAAGTACACCCACAGTGCTGTTAGGGAGGGAGTTCCAGGATTGTTATTGGCTCAGTGTCCATGTGGTGTAAGTACACCCACAGTGCTGTTAGGGAGGCAATTCCAGGATTTTGACCCCCAGTGACAGTAAAGGAACAGTCGATATATTTCCAAGTCAGGATGGTGTGTGTGGGACTCAGAGGGAGAGCTTGCAGGTGGTGGTGTTCCCCATGTGTCTGCTGCCCTTGTCCTTCTAGGTGGTAGAGGTGGTGGGTTTGGAAGGTGCTGTTGAAGGAGCCTTGGTGAGTCGCTGCAGTGCATCTTGTAGATGGTACACACGGCTGTCTCTGTGTGTCGGTGGTGGAGGGAGTGAATGTTGAAGGTGGGGGTTAGTGTGTCGATCGAGTGGGGGCTGCTTTGTCCTGGATGGTGTCGAGCTTCTCGAGTGTTGTTGGGAGCCGCACTCATCCAGGCAAGTGGAGAGTATTCCATCACACTCCTGAGTTGTGTCCTTGTAGATGGTGGACAGGTTTTGGGGGGAGTCAGGAGGTGAGTTACTCTCTGCAGGATTCCCAGTCTCTGACCTGCTCTGGGAACCACAGTATTTCCCTGGCTGGGTCTGGTTCAGTTTCTGGTCAATGGTAACCCCCAGGATGTTGATAGTGGGGGATTCAGCGATGGTAATGCCATTGAATGTTAAGGGGGAGATGGTTCGATCCTCTCTTGTTGGTGACAGTCAAAGTTATTAGTCAAAGGGAAAGTTATTCTATCCGGAACGTGCGCTATCTCCATTCGGGGGAGCAGGAATTCTTTGGTCTCCCCTCACTCGCGTATCGGTGACAGTAACAGTCCATCACCAGGGAGAGGGTGATATCGAGAACAAGGAGACACAGAGGGAAGATCAGCCACTCATCCCATCATTATTTCCCCATGACAGGAAACTCAAACATCTCAAAGCTAAAACCCAACAACTGGAGTGTCTGGAACGGAAAATTAATCATATGTTTCCATCACAACAGGATACCTGTACAGGCTGCCAGGTAAGGGATCAGGTCTACCCCTTAGTCCGCCTCCCTGGCTCGCTCACTCCCTCTCCCTGTCTGTCTCCCTGTCTGTCTCTCTCTCTCTCTTTGTTTCTCGCTCTGTCTCTCTGTCTGCATCAGTCTCTGCCTCTCCTTTTCTGTCTGTGTGACTCTCTCTCTCTCTATCACTCTGTCTCTCTATCTCTCTCTTTCTCTCTGTCTCTGTCTCTCTCCCTCTCTCTATCTGTCTCAATCTTGCTCATTCAGTCTCTCTCTCTCTTTTTCAATCCCATTAAACATAGGGAGTGCTGCACTGTCAGGGGTAAATGTATATACTCGAGGATTTGAGCTCCATAATCCAGGCTGACACTCTCTCCCCGGTGCCAGTACTGAGGGAGTGCTGCACTGTCGGGGGTAGATGTATATACTCTAGGATTTGAGCTCCATAATCCAGGCTGACACTCCCCCCCGGTGCCAGTACTGAGGGAGTGCTGCACTGTCGGGGGTAGATGTATATACTCTAGGATTTGAGCTCCATAATCCAGGCTGACACTCCCCCCCCCAGTGCCAGTACTGAGGGAGTGCTGCACTGTCGGGCGTAGATGTATATACTCTAGGATTTGAGCTCCATAATCCAGGCTGACACTCCCCCGGTGCCAGTACTGAGGGAGTGCTGCACTGTCGGGGGTAGATGTATATACTCTAGGATTTGAGCTCCATAATCCAGGCTGACACTCCCCCGGTGCCAGTACTGAGGGAGTGCTGCACTGTCGGGGGTAGATGTATATACTCTAGGATTTGAGCTCCATAATCCAGGCTGACACTCCCCCAGTGCCAGTACTGAGGGAGTGCTGCACTGTCAGGGGTAGATGTATAACTCTAGGATTTGAGCTCCATAATCCAGGCTGACACTCCCCCGGTGCCAGTACTGAGGGAGTGCTGCACTGTCGGGGGTAGATGTATATACTCTAGGATTTGAGCTCCATAATCCAGGCTGACACTCCCCCCCCGGTTGCCAGTACTGAGGGAGTGCTGCACTGTCGGGGGTAGATGTATATACTCTAGGATTTGAGCTCCATAATCCAGGCTGACACTCCCCCCCGGTGCCAGTACTGAGGGAGTGCTGCACTGTCGGGGGTAGATGTATATACTCTAGGATTTGAGCTCCATAATCCAGGCTGACACTCCCTCCCCGGTGCCAGTACTGAGGGAGTGCTGCACTGTCGGGGGTAGATGTATATACTCTAGGATTTGAGCTCCATAATCCAGGCTGACACTCTCCCCCCGGTGCCAGTACTGAGGGAGTGCTGCACTGTCGGGGGTAGATGTATATACTCTAGGATTTGAGCTCCATAATCCAGGCTGACACTCTCCCCGGTGCCAGTACTGAGGGAGTGCTGCACTGTCGGGGGTAGATGTAAATATTCTAGGATGGGAGGGTGAAGATTGGTCTGTTACTAATTCTGTTGTCTTTGTTCCCGCAGCATTGAGATGGTTTTCAGGTCTCCAGCAAGCTTCACTGGACAAGAGGGAAGTGGGTTTGTTTATCGCCCATTATGGATTGAATATTACTGCTGAGAATTTTCTGTGTAATAAAAGGTTGGAGTGTACTGGATCTCTCTAGCCTGTGGCTGTGGTTTTGTGCTTTTGGAATTCTGTACAAACTCACTCACTGCTCATCTACGCAGCATTACCAGAAGGAACCACCGCAGGGAGGGAGTGCGCTTCATTTTTATTCAGACATCATCCTGGGTCTCCACAGTTCCTTCGACCCCATATAACCTCCCCAACATAAAACTCAGCAGGGGAATACATCATCCTACACATCCCCAAAACCATCCTCTCAGAGATATCAGAGACTGGCTACTGAGATTTCAGTCAAAGAGAAGCAGAAGGAGACTGAGAGAGAGACAGAGAAGCAGAGGGATAGAGAGACAGAGAAACAGAGAGAGAGAGACAGAGACAGAAACAGAGAGACAGAGAGACAGAGAGAGAGAGACAGAGAAACAGAGAGAGAGAGACAGAGAGAGAGAGGGAGAGAGAGACAGAGAAACAGATAGAGAGAGAGAGAGACAGAAACAGAGAGACAGATAGACAGAGAGAGGGAGAGACAGAAACAGAGAGATACAGATAGACAGAGGGAAGAGAGACAGAGACAGAAACAGAGAGACGGAGAAACAGAGAGAGACAGACAGACAGAAACAGAGAGACAGATAGACAGAGAAGGGAGAGAGAGACAGAGAGAGAGAGTAGACAGATAGACAGAGAGAGGGAGAGACAGAAACAGAGATGACAGAGATAGAGAGAGAGAGAGAAACAGAAAAACAGAATGAGAGACAAGAGAGAGACAAAGAGAAACAGAGAGAGAGAGTGTGACAGGAAGACAGAGTGAGAGACACAAAGAGAGAGAGAGAGGGAGAGAGACAGTAGATAGAAAGTGAGACAGAGAGAGAGAGAGACAGAGAGATGGAGACTGAGAAAAACAGAGATAGATAGAGAAAAAAGAGTGATATAGATAGACAGAGAGAGAGGAGATAGAGAAACAGAGAGAGTGAGAGAGACAGAGAGAAACAGAGAGAGAGAGAAAGAGATAGATTGAGACAGAGAGAGAAGGATGGGGGGGACAGAAAGATGGAAAGGGGGAGACAGTGAGATGGAAAGAAGGGCTGATAGGAGACGGGGAGATGGATTGGGAGGGGTGGGTTGGGGGAGAGACTCTCAGGAGTGTGTGAGTGGGGGGGGGGGGTTTTGTGATTTCACAGGGTTCTCGTGCGGAGCGGCCGCAGTTCATTGTCGCCTGGGGAAACACGACACTACATGGACTTTAGCAAGGCCTTCTTTGACAAGGTACGCATGGTAGTAGTTGTTGCATAAGGTGAAATGTGATGGGATCCGGGTGAGGTAACTTAATGGATACAAAATTGGCTTGATGACAGAAGACAGAGAGTGGTTGTAGAAGGTTGGTTTTCAAACTCGGGGCCCTGTGATTGGTGATGTGTCTCAGTGATCAGTGCTGGGTCCAGTGTTATTTGTCATTTATATTAATGACTTGGATGAGAGTTTAGGATGCATAGTTAGTAAGTTTGCAGATGACACCAAGATTGTTGGCACAGTGGACAATGAAGAATGTTATCTAGGATTGCAATAGGATCTTGATCAATTGGGCCAGTGGGCTGACAAATGGCAGATGGAGTTCAGTTTCGATAAATGTGAGGTGATGCGTCTTGGTCGAATTGGACAGGATCTATTCAGTGAATGCTGGGGCATTGGGGAAAGTTATAGAACAAAGAGATCTAAGGGTAAAGGTTAATAGCTCCTTGAAAGTACAGTCACAGGTGGACGGGGTGGTGAAGAAGGCATTTGGTATGCTGATTTCATTGGTCAGAACATTGAATACAGATGTTTGGACGCCTTGTTGAAGTTGTACAAGGTAAGGCTACACTTGGAATACTGTATATAGTTCTGGTCATCCTATTATAGAAAGATTATTAAACTAGAAAGAGTGCAGAAAAGATTTACTAGGCTGCTACCGGGACTTGATGGTTTGTGTTATAAGGAGAGGCTGGATGGACTGAGACTTTTTTCTCTGGAGCGTAGGAGACTGAGGGATGATCTTATAGAGGTCTATAAAATAATGAGGGACATAGATTAGCTACATAGTCAGTATCTTTTCTCAAAGGTGGGGGAGTCTAAAACTGGAAGGCATAGGTTTAAAGTGAGAGAGGAGAGATACAAAAGGGTTCAGAGGGGCAATTTTTTCACACAGAGGGTGGTGAGTGTCCAGAATAAGCTGCCAGAGGTATTGGTAGAGGTGGGTACAGTTTTGTCTTTTAAAAAGCATTAGACAGTTAGATGGGTAAGATGAGAATAAAGGGATATTGGCCAAATGCCAACAATTGGGACGAGCTTAATGGTAAAAACTGGGTGACATGGATAAGTTGGGTGAAAGGCCTGTTTCTATGCTGTAAATCTCTATGACTATCACACTGGGGAACAGAACAAGGGCAAAGCAGAGATGGAGAATGGGGAATATCTACCACAGCTTGAGGATTTACTGGGACATTAAGGTGTCAATTTGTGAGAAATTTAATGGCACTTGCTTGCATGCCTCGCGATCCTACACTCTCTGCCTCCGGATATGAGCATGTTTAATGTACAACTTTGGGCCTATTTCCACATAAGGAATATAGACCAGCGGGTTTGGAAGGTTCTGTTGAAGGAGCCTTGGGTTATTGCTGTAATGCAGCTTGTAGATGGTACTCACAGCTGGCACATCCAGTCACAATGTGTACCAGCCTTCCCTAATGTCCCTGAAGAAATTTCCACTTTCCCACTGTACTCATCCTTCTTGTTCATTCTGTGACTCTGGCAAGGGAAGAATTAGTGAACCAGCCCTAATTGTCCCTGAGTGAGCTGCCACCTTGAACCCACTGCACTCTCAACTGGTGTAGGTACGGAAGGGAGTTCCAGGATTGTTATTGGACATCAGTCAGTCCCATGTAGATTAGGTACACCTACAGTGCTGTTAGGGAGGGAATTCCAGGATTGTGATTGAAGATCAGTCAGTCCCTGTGGTGACTGTACACCCACAGTGCCTTTAGGGAGGGAGCTCCAGGATTATTATTGGACATCTGTCAGTCCCGTGTGATGTAGGTACACCCACAGTGCTGTTAGGGAGGGAGCTCCAGGATTGTTATTGGACATCAGTCAGTCCTGTGTGATGTAGGTACACCCACAGTGCTGTTAGGGAGGGAGCTCCAGGATTGTTATTGGACATCAGTCAGTTCCGTGTGGTGTAGGTACACCCACAGTGCTGTTAGAGAGGGAGCTCCAGGATTGTTATTGGACATCAGTCAGTCCCGTGTGGTGTAGGTACACACACTGTGCTGTTAGGGAGGGAGCTCCAGGATTGTTATTGGACATCAGTCAGTCCCATGTGGTGTAGGTACACACACTGTGCTGTTAGGGAGGGAGCTCCAGGATTGTTATTGGACATCAGTCAGTTCCGTGTGGTGTCGGTAAACTGTGAGAGAATATTGTAGTATAAGCAGTAAAATGTGAAATGTCGTCTCATCAACATGCGATGGGCAGGATGTTGAAATGTAATGAGCCCAGTATGTTAATCAATGTAATCAATGTATATTAACCAATGTGATGAAATTAGTATAGTAATCATTTATCGTCAATGAATGTAAACAGCAACAGCCTTGAGAAACAATGGTTGTTGTTCAGTTACTCAACTGATATATGATTATAACTAAAAGAAAAGAATGAAGTAAATATGCTCTTTTTTATTATTTGACTTAAGTCAGGTAAACTAAGCCACAATTATTGTAGAAACAGAATGATTTGGTCAAGGACAAAGATTGTAACTACAATGGTTTCATAGAGTAAGAGATGCATCAATTAGTGACCAATCACAGAAAAGGTAGATAAAGGACGAGCTCAACAACAATGGTGGTTAAAAAAGCCAACCTTGAGGATGAGATAAGGGAAGTCGGGGTATGGAGCTGTAGTGATCATAAAAAGAGTGTAAGCGTGCCGTTCGTTGGATTGTTCCGGACATCCCGGCTTTACTTTCTTGTACTGAAAATAAAGTCTACTACTTGAAGAATCGAGACTCAGACTCTCTGTGCGGAGCGGCCGCAGTTCATTGTCGTCCTGGGGAACCACGACACTACATGGACTTTAGCAAGAGTGACCAAAGAGATCTAGGGGTAAAGGTTAATAGCTCCTTGAAAGTACAGTCACAGGTGGACAGGGTGGTGAAGAAGGCATTTGGTATGCTGATTTCATTGGTCAGAATATTGAATACAGGTGTTGGGACGCCTTGTTGAAGTTGTACAAGCTAAGGCTACACTTGGAATACTGTATATAGTTGGTGATGTTGTGGATAGTCTGGAGGGATGTCTGAAGTTGCAGCATGGCATAGATAGGATGCAAGACTGGGCGGAGAAGTGGCAGATGGACTTCAATGCGGATAGATGTGTCGTGGTCCATTTTGGCAGGAGTAATGGGATGAAGCAGTATAATATCAAGGGTAGGAGTCTTGGCAGTGTTGTGGAGCAGAAGGATCTTGGGGTCCGGGTCCAGAGGTCTCTTAAATCTGCCCCGCAAGTGGAGGATGTGGTCAAGAAGGCATATGGTGTACTGGCCTTCATTAATAGAAGGATTGAGTTTAGGAGTTGGGAAGTAATGCTGCAACTTTATAAGACCCTTGTCAGACCCCATTTGTATTGTGTGCAATTCTGGTTGCCTCACTATAGGAAGGATGTGGAAGCTATTGAGAGGATGCAGAGGAGATTTACAAAGATGTTGTCTGGATTGGGAGGCAAGCCGTATGAAGATAGGTAGAGGGAGCTGGGTGTCTTCTCCCTGGAGAGACGAAGGTTGAGAGGCGACCTGATAGAGGTTTACAAGATGTTGAGAGGAATAGATAGGGTGGATTCTCGGAGGCTATTTCTCAGGGCTGAAATGGTCACTACGAGAGGACACAGATTTAAGGTGCTGGGGGGCAAGTACAGAGGAGGTGTTAGAGATAAGTTTTTCACTTAGAGGGTGGTGAGTGAATGGAATCGGCTGCCGTCAGTGGTGATAGAGGCGAACTCTCTGGAGTC
>JAGIQG010000005.1:130076183-130098683 GCA_024679065.1 Sphyrna mokarran | reverse complement strand
GACCAAACCAGTAGAGGACGGCAGATTTGCTTCCCCACAGGCATTAGTGAATCAGAGGCTTTTCTTTCCAACAATTAACAATGTTTTCATGGTCATCAGTGGATAATTAATTTCAGATATATTTTATTGAATTCAAATTAAAGCTGCCGTGGTGGAATTCGAACTGAGGTACCCAGAACATTAGTTGAGTTTTTGGATTAATAAGCTCGTGATAATACTATTGGTCCATCGCCTCCACTTTATGATAAATGCAGAGCGTGAAACACTGAGAGCCCAGGTAAATGTGAGAGTTTAATAAAGAGGAGAGAGGGTTGGGTTTAATGCTGTGGTTTGTTTCCCTGCTCCCTCCACAGTTCCAGTGGAGGTAGGGGTCAGCCAGACATTACAGTTCAGAAGGTCTCATGGGATCAATGGAAAGCAGCTGATTAGTGAGTAAATCGTGGCAGGTATATCCAATCTGTGTTAAATTATAAATCATTGATAAGCAAGGGGAGGGAATTATTTGATTTGTTCATTTTTGTGGTTAGACATGGCAGGAGAGCTCAAAGCTATGGTTTGCTTTTCTTGCTCCATGTGGGAATCCAGGCACATTTCCAGTGCCCAGGGCCTGTATGTGTGCTGGAAGTGTATCCAGCTGCAGCTTCTGGAAAGTTGAATTTCGGAGCCGGAGCGGTAGCTGTGCACACAGTGGAGCAGCTGTGAGTCTGCAGATCGCACATTGATGGAGGTTGTTACATTGGAGCTGAATGGACTTGAAGGAAAGGAATGGGTGACCACCAGGCAAGGGATACTGGCAGGTAATTCAGGAGTCCCTGGGCTCTCATTCACAAATCGATATTCTATTTTAAAGTCTGATGAGAGTGCTGGCTTCTCCAGGGAGCGCAGACAAAGCCAACCTTCAGGAGCTGACTGCAGCTTGTCTGTACAGGAAGGGATCAGGGAGAGAGGCAGGGCAATAGTAACAGTCAGGGGTACAGACAAGCCTTACTATGGCCTTCAACATGACTCCAGGATGGTACATTGCTGCCTTGGTACTCGGATCTGGGATTTCACTGAACGTCTGCAGGGCCTCCAGAAGGGATAGGATGACCAGGCAGAGGTTATTGTATTTGTTGATAGCAGTGACATTGAGAGAAAGAGGGATGAGATCTTGTATCAAGAATTCAGGAAGTTAGGCTAGATTAAAAAGCAAGACCTCTCAGATTGTAATCTCCGGATTACTCCCACGTGTGAAAGAGCACAGAATAGGAGAATAATGCAGATGAATGTGCAGCTTAAGAGTTGGTGCATGATGGAAGGTTTAGATTCCTGACTCACTGGGACAATTTCTGGGGAAGGTGGGACCTTTACAAGTGGGACAGTCTACATCTGAACCAGAGTGGGTAAGGGTATGGAATGCCCTGCCTCTTGCAGTTGTAGATGCGCCAAGTTTGGGGGCGTTTAAGAGGTCCGTGGACAGGTTTATGGATGAAAAGGGAATGGTTTAGGTTAGAGGGTCATTGCTTTTTCTTAATTGGTTGGCGCAACATCGAGGGCCGAAGGGCCTGTTCTGCGCTGTAATGTTCTATGTCCTATGTTCTATAACATCCGTGCAGGACATTTTGCTGATGCTGTTGAGAGGAGTTTAATTTGGCAGTGGGAGGGGACACAGACTGTTAGCAGAATAAGGGCACAGAACCATACAGCAAGATTTTTGAAGAGGTGACAAAAACGGTTGATGAAGGACAAGCCGTTGATGTCGTCTACATGGATTTCAGTAAGGCGTTTGACAAGGTTCCTCATGGTAGGCTAATAGAAAAGTTGAAGGTGCATGGGATACAGGGCCAGGTATGTAGATGGGTTGAGAACTGGCTTGGGAGGAGGAGACAGCGGGTAGTAGTGGAAGGCTCTTTTTCCAACTGGAGATCTGTCACTAGTGGTGTGCCACAGGGCTCAGTACTAGGACCTCTTCTATTTGTGGTTTATATAAATGACTTGGAAGAGTGGGTAGGTGGTGTGATCAGCAAATTTGCTGATGACACTAAGATGCTTGGATTGGCGGGAACTGAGGAGCAGTGCCAGGCAATACAACAGGACATAGATAGGCTGGTAGAATGGGCAGATAGATGGCAAATGGAATTTAATCTGGATAAATGCGAGGTGATGCATTTTGGCTGGAATAATGTAGAGGGGAGTTATAGGATAAAAGGTAAAACTATCCGGAGTATAGAGACGCAGAGAGACCTGGGGGTGCAGGTTCACAAGTCTCTGAAGGTGTCAGTACAGGTGGAGAAAGTGATAAAGAAAGCGTATGGTATGTTAGCCTTCATAGGAAGGGGTATAGAATACAAGAGTAGGAGTCTGATGTTACAAGTGTATAGAACGTTGGTTAGGCCTCACTTGGAGTACTGCGTCCAGTTCTGGTCGCCGTACTACCGGAAGGATGTGGAGGCCCTGGAGAGAGTGCAGAGGAGATTTACCAGAATGCTGCCTGGTATGGAAGGTCTGTCCTATGAGGAAAGATTGAACACACTGGGGCTGTTTTCCCTTGAAAGACGTCGGCTGAGAGGGGATCTATTAGAGGTATATAAGATTATGAGGGGTATAGATAGAGTAAATGGTGGTAAGCTTTTTCCACCATTAGAAATGGATAGAACGAGGGGTCACGGCCTTAGGGTGAGGGGGGCTATGTATAAGACGAATATTAGAGGGCAGTTTTTCACACAAAGGGTAGTGGGGGTGTGGAATGCACTACCGAGTAAGGTGGTGGGAGCAGGCACGCTAGGGTTGTTTAAGGGTCTCTTGGACAGCCACATGAGCGGTCTGCAGATAGAGGGATATAGCAGGACTGTCTAAATATCTTATTTGTTTCCACAGGTTATTCGGTCCATGCATTCGGCAGGTCGTGCGAGGGCTGCTCTTGGATGTTGCTTCAGGAGTGGCCTAGTGCTTCACGTCGTTAGTGTATGCTTAAACTGGACCATCTGATGGGCAACATGACAGCTCAGAGACTATCGCTGTTGCTGTGCAGACACATGGATTTGGGCCTGTGTCTGCGGGAGTTTGCGCGTTCTCCCCGTGGTTGCATGGGTTTTCTCCGGGTGCTCCGGTTTCCTCCCACATCCCAATAATGTGCTCTTAGGCTGACTGGGCAACAAATTTTCCCTATATTGATCCCTATATGTCATCAAGACGTTAGGACGGTGGCGCGGGCTCGTTGGGCCGAAGGGCCTGTTTCCCGTGCTGTGTTGCTCTTTGTTCTTTGTTCTGACAATCATAAGACAAACAAGGCAGAGGGAGTACGGCTGTATTCAGTTTGAAATGAGTAAGGGCCAGCTGGATGGTCTGTACTTTAACACCAGGAGTATTGCAGGTAAAATGGATGAGTTGAGGACAATGAGTAACATGTGGAATTGTGATGTAGTCGCCATAACACATATGTGGTTGAAGGAAGGACACGATTGACAACTCAACATCCTGAGGGGAGACAGAGGAGGGGGTAAAAGGTGGTATTGCATCATTAGTTAAGAAGTCAGTTTCCACAGTAAGGAGATGTAATATTTTGGAGGAGAATTGAATGAAGCTTTGTGGTCAGAGTTTGGAAATAAAAAAAGGGGCAGTCACACTGATCAGTTGTACATAATGGATCCCCAATAGGCAGCAGGATATTGTGGAGCACAAATGTGCACAATTCACAGAGGAGTGTGGAACGAACAACTGTGGGTAAGGACATTCGTTGATTTCAATTTTCCCAACATTAACTTTTATATAGAGTTAAGGGCTTGGATCACAAGAATGACCCCTGGAATGAAGAACTTGTCGTATGAGGAACAGTTGAGGACTTTGTGTCTGTACTAGTTCGAGTCTAGAAGGATGAGGGGGGTCGGAAGGAGGGATCTTACTGAAACTTACAGGATATTGTGAGGCCTGGAGAGAGTGGATGTGGAGAGGATGTTTCCACTGCAGGGAAAACTGGAACCAGAGGACACAACTTCAGTCTAAAGGGATGATCCTTTAAAACAGAAATGAAGAGGAATTTCTTCAGTCAGAGAGTGGTGAACCTCTGGCACTCTTTTCTGCAGAAGGCTGTGAAAGCCAGGTCATTGAGTGTCTTTAAGACAGAGATAGATAGGTTCTTGATTAAAAAGGGGATGAGGGGTTATGGGGAAAAGACAGGAGGATGGGGATGAGAAAAAAATCAGCCATAATTGAATGGTGGAGCAGGTTCGATAGGTCAAGTGGCCTAATTCTGCTCCAATGGCTTATGGTCTCATAGTCTTATGGACTAGAGAACAGTTAATGTGATTCCGCTATTGAAGAAAGATTATAGAGATAAACCAGGGAACTCCAGTCTCACATTAGTGGTAGGGAAACTATTGGAGAAATTTTGGTAGGAGACCATCTATCTCCACTTGGAGAGGCAAGATTTGATCAGGGATAGTCAGCATTTCTTCATCAGAGGAAGGTCACGCCTAACAAAGCTGATTGAACTTTTTGAGGAGTTGGTTCATGTAGAAGACAGAGGGTGATGACAGAGAGCTGCTTTAGTGACTGGAAGCCTCTGTCCAGTGATATACTACAGGGATCTGTGTTGGGCCCCTGATTATTCTGTCTATATCATTGATGATTATGTGGGTGGATGGATTAGTAAATTTGCGGATCACACAATGATTGGCTGGTGATTAACAGTGAGACTGAGTGTCTTGGATAAGAAGAACATATGGACAGAATTGTCAAATGGACTGATAAACAGCAAATGAAAATTAACCCTGAAAATGTGAGGTGATACACTTCAGAAGGAGCAATTTCACAAGAAAGTATCAATGAATGACAGGACACTAGGAAGTTCTGTGGAAGAAAGGGATCTTGACAGATTTGTCCACAGATTTCTGTAGACAGAGCAGCATGTTAATAGAGTGATGAAAAAGGCACATGGTACACCTGCCTTTAATGATTTCTGCATAGATTACCAAAGCAGGGGAGTCATGTTAAAGTTGTATAGAACTTTGGTGAGGCCACAGCCAGACCCGTGTCTGTAGTTCAGGACACCACATTATAGGAAGGATACGATTGAAGGGTCCGCAGAGGGGATTTACCAGGATGCTGCCTGGGATGGAACAGTTAGGTTATGAGGAGGGGTTGGGTTGGCTTGGGATGTTATCGTTGGAGCAGAGAAGACCGAGGAGGGGGGTGGGCGACCTGATCGAGGGTCCTGATCGAGGGACATGGACAGAGTGGATAGAGAACAACCGTTCCCCTTAGCTGCAGAGTCAGTTACAAGAGGATTTAGATTCAGGGTGAGGGGCAGATTTAGGGAGAACGTGAGGAGAAGCCTTTTTACCCAGAGGATGGTGACAGTCTGGAATGTGCTGCCTGGGAGGGTGGTAGAGATGGGTTGCCTCATTCTTTAAAAAGTACCCGGATGAGCACTCGGCCCCACATAACTTTCACGCTATGTACCAAGTGCTGGTAGATGGGTTTACATGGGAGTTCAGGTGTTTATAATTTGTCAGTATAGATCGATGGGCCGAAAGGCCTTTTCTGCACTATATGATTCTATGAATCTAAGATCTATTGTTTGGATAGACTGTGTACTCTTGCTGCACAACCAGACTGTGTACTCCTCCGGTACAACCAGACTGTGTAGATCTCCTGTACACTGACTGTGTACCCCTGCTGTACAACCAGACTGTGTATTCCTCCTGTAGTACCAGACTGAGTACTCCTCCTGTACACTGACTGTGTACTCCTCCTGTACAACCAGATTGTGTACTCCTCCTGTACAACCAGACTGTGACCCCTGACACTGACTGTGTACTCCTCCTGTCAACCAGACTGTGACTCCTCCTGTACACTGACTGTGTACTCTCCTGTACAACCAGACTGTTACCTCCTGTACACACTGTGTACCCTCCTGTACAACCAACAACCCACACACCCTCCTGTACAACCAGACTGTGTAGACCTCCTGTACACTGACTGTGTACTCCTCCTGTGCAACCAGACTGTGTACTCCTCCTGTACACTGACTGTGTACTCCTCCTGTACAACCAGATTGTGTACTCCTCCTGTACAACCAGACTGTGTACTCCTCCTGTACACTGACTGTGCACCCCCCTGTACACTGACTGTGTATTCCTTCTGTGAACTCAGACTGTGTTGACGTCCTGCATACTGACTGTATGTACCATATGTGTACCCAGACTGTGTGCCCATCCTGTACACCCAGGCTGTTTCCACCTTCTGTACATATCGATACTGTTTACCCACTATGCACACAGACTGTGTACCCCTTCTGTGAATTCAGACTGTGTATACCTCCTTTACAAACTGTGTACACCTCCTGTGCACTGACTAAGGTCTTTGACAAGGTCCCTCATGGCAGACTGGTGCAGAAGGTGAAGTTGCCTGGGGTCAGAGGTGAGCTGGCAAGGTGGATACAGAATTAGCTCAGTCAACGAAGACAGAGGGTAACAGTGGAAGGGTGTGTTTCTGAATGAAGGGCTGTGACAAATGGTGTTCCTCAGGGATCAGTGCTGGGAGCTTTGCTGTTTATATTATATATAAATGATTTGGAGGAAAATGTAACTGGATTGATTAGTAAGTTTGCAGACGATACAAAGGTTGGTGGATTTGCGGATAGCGATGAGGATCATCAGAGGATACAGCAGGATGTAGATCAGTTGGAGACTTGGGCGGAGAGATGGCAGATGGAGTTTAATCCAGACAAATGTGAGGTAAAGCATTTTGGAAGGTCTAATACAGATAGGAAATATACAGTAAAGGGCAGAAACCTTAAGAGTATTGATAGACAGAGGGATCTGGGTGTACACGTACACAGGTCACTGAAATTGGCAACGCAGGTGGAGAAGGTAGTCAAGAAGGCATACGGCATGCTTGCCTTCATCGGCCGGGGTATTGAGTTTAAAAATTGGCAAGTCACGTTGCAGCTTTATAGAACCTTAGTGAGGCCGCATTTGGAATATAGTGTTCAATTCTGGTCTCCACACTACCAGAAGGATGTGGAGGCTTTGGAGAGGGTACAGAAAAGATTTAGCAGGATGTTGCCTGGTATGGAGGGCATTGGCTATGAGGAGAGGTTGGAGAAATTTGGTTTGTTCTCACTGGAATGACAGAGGTTGAGGGGCAACCTGCAGAAGTCGACAAGATTATGAGGGGCATGGACAGAGTGAATAGACAGAAGCTTTTCCCCAGGGTGGAAGAATCAATTAATAGGGGGCAAAGTTTAAAGGAGATGTATGAGGCAGGTTTTTAGCACAGAGGGTGGTGGGTGCCAGGAAAAGTCGTGGAAGTGGAACAGTCGTGAAATTAAGGAACATCTGGACAAATCCATGAACAGGATGAGAACAGAGGGATGTGGTCCCCAGAAGGGTGAGGGTTTTCGTTCAGGCGACATGGTCGACTTCAGGAGGGGCCGAAGGGCCTATTCCTGTGCTGTAATTTTCTTTGTCCAGTGACTGTGTACACTTCCTGTACACCCAGACTGTGTGCCCCTCCTGGACACACAGACTGTGCACACCGCTTATACAACCAAGCTGTGCACAACTCCTGTACACCCAGATTGTCTACTCAACCTGTGAATGCAGGATGTGTACATCTCCTTTACACCCAGACTTTATACAGCTTCTGTGAAGCCAAATTGGATGAATTGGAGGTGACCTTTCTCTCTCACCATCTGTTCTTTGTTCAAATTATGAAGATCGACACTTTGGACCTTGTAATCTTTCCCACCCATGTTTAACTCTGTGTTATACAAAGCTCAGTGCTGCTGCTGTAACTGTAGTGACCAATGTACTTCCTCCCAGCCTCTCTTTCCTCTCTCATTCACTGCTTCCTGGTTTGAAGCTCTGACTCTCAGAGGAGGAGACACAGTCTCTGTTCCTTCCAGCTCTCACATCTCGATGTAGCTGTGACTAGGAGATGGAGACGGGCGCCTTATTACTGCTCTTTGGTGAGTCCTGCACCGGTCTCTGTGTAACACTGTCCTACGTCTGGTCTGTGTGGTATCTGAATGTGGGAATGGCAGAGGGGAGACTGGGAATGAACCTGGGAATGTCTGATCTCAGTTAGCTCCAGGGATTAAAGCTAGTTTGGGATGGAGTGTGTTGGGGTGGATGGTGAGGGTGGAGACTTGATTGTGTTTGGTTCACTTTGAGTTGTGTTGAGGTCAGTAATCCTGGGATCAATTTGCTGGACAGTTTTGGGATTTCAGTGAGAGCTGCAGATGGGGATCCCTCCAATCCCCTTGTTAAATCTGGAGTGGATCTCCCTGGAGATCCCCGGAGATCCACTGTGTTATGGGTGTTTGCACCTTCTGAAACCCGAGTTTTCACCGTTAATCAAGTCATTTTCCAGAAAGGGAGAGATCCCAGGGTTAGTTTCTGTCTGGTAGGGTCTGTCCCACCATTTAAACTGATGAAAAAGGCAGAATTGACACTCAGTGGATATTCTAGTAAATATATTTTTTTGCTTCCATCTGGCCATCTGCTTCTTGCTGTCTGAATTTCTAGTTCTTTCAGCTGAAGCTCTTGGCCGTTGTAACCAATGCTTTCCGTTAGAACATCACTTCACTTAACTCCACTTCATTGCTCTCTCTGTCTCTCTCTCTGTCCCTGTCTCTCTCTTTCTCATTTGCTCCGTTTTCTGTCTCTCTCTCTATCTCTATATCTCTCTCTCTGTCTCTGTCTAGTTCTCTTTCTCTCCCTCAGCCCCTCTCTGTCTCTTCCCCTATCTCTCCAGCATTCTCTATGTGTTGATCTATCTTTTTCTCCTCTGTCTCTCTCTCTCTCTCTCTTGGCCCCGCTCTTTCCCAGCTTCAAGGAACCACTCTTTACTTTAGATACTGGGGTACTTTTAACTTTCTGTCAGTTCTATCCTGTATTATGAAGCTTGAATCCTCAACACATTATAACAAAGTTAAGTTAAAATTTATTTATTAGTCACAAGTAAGGCTTACATTAACACTGCAATGAAGTAATTGCAAAATTCCCCTAGCCAGTACACTGTGGCACCAGTTTGGGTCAATACACTGAACCAGCTCATCTTTTAGACTGTGGGAGGAAACCCATGTAGACATGGGGAGAATGTGCAAGCTCCACATAGACAGTGATCCAATCTGAGAATTGAAACCGGTTTTCTGGTACTGTGAGGTAGCATTGCTAATCAATGTGCCACTGTGCCGCCCCTAACGATGCAGTGTTTTGGCTTATTAACATATTCTGAGATTTGTGCGTGATGTTAGTGTACTTAAATGATTTTTTTAAAGATCATGTTCTCTGCAGCTTTCACAGCTTCAGAGCCTTCTTAGCTGACAGCCTCAGCTGATGTGTTCTGTTGCTGATTTGAGGGAGATGGCCTTTTATTTCTGCTGAAAGAGGGATTTATCTATTTTTACTGTCTTGTTTATGACTCTTCATTGTTTGAAGAAAAATGTCTTGTCAGGTCAGCTTATAGAAGATTTTTTCATTTTCAGTTTGGAGCTGCAGGATTTGAGTTTTAGTTCTTTAGAAGTGACCACAAGCTGAAAAGAAGTGTTTCTATCTCCCTGGTTTTGGAAATTCTGCTCGTCCTCCAAAACAGGGTCTTGCCTTTCTAAAGGAGAGAATGTACTGTTGGCGGCTTGTCTATCGTCCCTGTTGCTTTGGAAATCTGTTGAGACTTCAAACTATTCTGAGTCTATCCATAGAACTGCAGACTTCATCCAAAGGACTCAATTCCAGCATCACGTGAGCATTAGTCTTTGCTGAGTTAAACCTGTGAAAAAGGTCTGTTGTTTTGTTGATGGGATTGGTTTGATTGGAACATAATAGATGTATTTTTAAGGGTTATGCATTGTTGTGGTTGTTTTGTTTCTTGTTTGCAATTGAGAAAAGTTATTGCCAATTGTCTTTCCATACATATTAACTATATTCTTAAATAAACATTGTTTGATAAAAGCTCCCTAGTGGTTCATTCGAATCAGATCTGAATTGAAACATCTCATGCTTATTCTAGCCAGATTGAAACTTTAAAACTTATGATCCAGACAGGCTACATGAAACATTTCAGAGTTTATAATCTGAACCATAACCGGTGGGATATTTACTAACTAATCTTGATTTGAAATATCTTGAATTTAATTGGATGAGTGCAGGTATCGCTGAGTATGGATAAGTGAGTGCAGGGAGATATAGTCTGTACATCCACCGTCGTTGGCGGGCAATTATCCAAGAATCTATTTGTGAATTTGTCCAGAAATATAAGTAGATATTCTCATAAATATTTTCTCTCAGAGTATTAAAATACACCTGAGTGACACAGGCCCATACAGACAGACTCAGAAACACAGTGACACAGACACACACACACACACACACACACACACACACACACACACAGACACACACACAGACACACACAGAGACACACACACACAGACAGAAAGACACACACACAGACAGACAGACAAATAGAAACAAGCAGACACAAAGATGCAGATGTATGCACAGAGCGAGGCAAACACAGCAAAAATCATTCAAACTAGCAGACATGGACAGAGACACAGATACACTAAAAGACAGACAGACAGATTGAAACAAGCACACAGAGACAGACACACACAGACTGTCACAAAGACAGAGACAGGCACATAGACACAGGAAGGGACAGACACACAGATAGTGTTAGGTGCACAGAGATCAGCACCAAAGACAGACGGAGACAGTCATAGGCAGAAACAACGACAGACCAATTCAAATAAACAGACAGAAAAAGACGTAGACCCAGAGAACAAGTAAAATTCACCAGAAAACACAGAGGGAGTACAATGTTGATAAATGCGAGGTCATCCATTTTGGTAGGAATAACAACAAAATGGTCTATTATTTAAATGGTAAAAAATTGCAGCCTGCTGCTGTGCAGAGGGACCTGGGTGTCCTTGTGCAGGAATCTCAAGAGTTGGTTTGTAGGTGCAGCAGGTAATTAAGGAGGGAAATGGAATTTTGTCCTTCATTGCTGGAGGGATGGAGTTTAAAAACAGTGAGGTTATGTTGTAGCTGTATAAGGTGCTGGTGAGGCCACATCTGGAGTTACTGTGTACAGTTTTACTCCTTACTTGAGAAAGGATATACTGGCACTGGAGGGGGTGCAGAGGAGATTCACTGGGTTGATTCTGGAATTGAAAGGGTTGGTTTATAAGGAGAGAGAAAGTAGACTGGGGCTATACTCATTGGAATTCAGAAGAATGAGGGGAGATCTTATAGAAATATATAAGATTATGAAGGGAATCGATAAGATAGAAACAGGGAAGTTATTTCCACTGGTGGGTGAAACTAGAACTAGGGAACACAGCCTCAAAATAAGGGGGAGCAGATTTAGGACTGAGTTGAGGAGGAAATTTTTCACACGATGGGTTGTGAATCTGAGGAATTCCCTGCCCACTGAAGCAGTTGACGTTCCCTCATTAAATATAGACAGATAAATTTTTGAACAGTAAAGGAATTAAGGGTTATAGTGAACGGGTGGGTAAATGGAACTGAGTCCACAAAAAGGTCAGCCATAATCTAATTGAATGATGGAGCAGGCTCAAGGGGCCAGATGGCTACTCCTGCCCCTAGTTCTTATGTTTTTATACAGATATACACACAGAGACAGACATACCAAAAAAACACACAGACAGATACCACAGACAGAGAGAAACTGTCACACAGACAGACAGAGCCACAGAGATTGTCACACAGACAGGGAAAACACTAAATTATGAGGTGATTTTGATAGGGTCGATAGGAAGAAACTTCCCCTGAGTGAAAAGGCCAACAACCAGTTGGTAGAGATTTAAGGTAAGGGGCAGGAGATTTAAGGGGATTTGAGGAGAAACACTTTCACCAGAGGGTGGTGGGAATCTGGAACTTACTGCCTGAAAGTGTGATAGAGTTGGGAACTCTCACAACAATTAAAAAGTGTTTAGATGAGCATGTGAAACACCATTGCAGACACGGCTATGGAGCAAGTGCTGAAAATGGGATGAGAATAGATGGGTACTTGATGGCCAGCACACACATGATGGGCCAAAGAGCCTCTTTCTTGCTGCAAAACTCTCAGACTCTAATTGATCTGTCTCAGTTCCAGATCTAATATACATTTCATCTAGAAATAACCTCTCAATCTGAGATTTGAAATGAACGATTTCCCAAAGGAACAATTATAATTTGCAGCAGAGAGTTCCAATCTGAGAACACCACTTTCCTGTGGAGAAGTGTTTCTGAGCTTCACTCCTGAAGGTGCTGGTCCCAGAGTCTTGTCTCTGACTCTGAGTCCCACATTCCAGAGCTGGAACCACTGGGCTTGTTCCCCTTCAAACAGAGCAGCTTCAGAGGAGCTTTGAGTAAAGTTCTCCAAATCATGATGGATTCTGATCCATCACATGAGCTGTAATCCATTCCCGTTCCGGGAGACAAGGAATTTGACAAGGAAGTATTCAATGAACAGTACGGCACGAGGAAGTTCTGTGGGACAAAGTGACTTTGGGGTGTTTGTCCAGAGATCTCTGAAAGCAGAAAGTCATGTTAGCAGGGTGGTGAAAAAGGCATTTGGAACACTTGCCTTTATCAAATGAGGAATAGATTACAAAAATAGGAGAGCCACGTGGAAGTTATATTGAACTTTGATGAGGCCATTGCTGGAGCACTGTGTGCAGTTTTGGTCAGCACATTATAGGAAGGATGTGATTGTACTGGAGGGGGTGCAGAGTAGATTCCCCAGGATACTGCCTCAAATGCAACAATTACATTAGGAACAGAGATTGAATAGGCTTGGACTGGTTTTGTTGGAGCAGAGGAGACAGAGCAGCGATCTAATCCAGGTGTAATTAGATTTTGAGGGGCATGGAAAGAGAAAATGGAGAGCAGCTGCTCCCTTTATTTGGAGGAGCAGTCACGAGTGGACACAGTTTCAAAGTGACGGGCAGGAGGTTTATGGGGATGTGAAGAAAAAACTTCAACCCAGAGGGTGGTGGCGGTTTGGAATGCGGTGTCTGGGAGGGTGGTTGAGGTGAGTTGCATCACACCCTTTAAAACTACCTGGAGGACCACTTGTTTCATTATAACATTCAGGGCTATGGGCCAAGCGCTGGGAAACAGGATTCGGTGGGAGGTCAGGTGTTTCTCATGTGTCGGTGCAGAATCGATAGGGAAAAGTGTCTCATCTGCACTGTACGATTCTATAGTTCTATGATAGTTAGTAATCAGAGCACACACAATATAACGTGACTGGTGACCAACCCAAATGGGGACACGAGGGGACACATTTCTCTTCACACAGCTAGGTGTGGTGATCTGGAATGCCCCTTCTGAAAACGTGATAGAAGCAGCTCTGACAGGAACACTCAAAACAAAATCAGATCATTACTGACTGTTATAATTCAGGTTAGAAACTCCAAAGTGTTTTACAAAGTCCACTTGGATCTTAAGTTTTGCAATTTGAATTTGGTTCGGATAAGCATGAGATGTTTTAATTGAGGTTTGATTCAACGAACCCACCAGTGAGTTTTTATCAAATAAAGTTTATTTAAAAATACAGTTAATATACAGCAATAACTTTTACCAATTACAAACAAGAAAAAAAACACAATGATATTGTATAAACCTTAAAAACTTTATAGAAGTTTTAACCAAACAAACTTCTCTGTCAACATACACCTGCCAAAGTTTTACCTTAGAAAACAAAATGTTCATGTGATGCTGGAACTTAATTCTTTGTTTGAAGAATTATAACTCTGACTTCTCAGGCCTGTAACTTCCAGAAAACCTGAGCTAGAGATAATCCCAGCGCAAACATCGAGTTTTTATTTAGTGAACCACTGCAAGAGACAGAATTCTCACTCTCAGGTGACAAGAAGGCCTGTTTCCTGCCAGCCAGCAGAATTTACAATAAGAGAGAGAGAGATAAAACCTGCCTGCATCCTGGAAATCAGAACAGCTTCTAAACCAAACTGAAAGGAGAATAACTCCTGTTAACAAATCTGTCAATCATCCTTCCCCTTAACAATTCAAAATGATCATAAAATCCCAGAAAGTGCACGAGACCCAGCGTTAAAATAAACAAAACCACATTTAAACCATTTAAGTAGCAACAAAATGACTTCTGAGCAGATAGCTTGGGGTCATAGAACATAGAACATTACAGTGCAGAACAGGCCCTTCGGCCTTCGATGTTGCACCGACCAATTAAGAAAAAGCAATGACCCTCTAACCTAAACCATTCCCTTTTCATCCATAAACTTATCTACTAACCTCTTAAACGCCACCAAACTTGGCGCATCTACAACTGCAGCAGGCAGGGCATTCCATACCCTTACCACCCTCTGGGTAAAGAACCTACCTCTGACATCCGTCCTATAACTACCACCCCTTAATTTAAAGCTATGTCCCCTCGTGCTAGCTTTCTCCATCCTAGGAAAAAGGCTATCACTGTCCACCCTATCTAAACCTCTAATCATCTTATATGTTTCAATAAGGTCTCCTCTTAGCCGCCTTCTTTCTAACAAAAACAACCTCAAATCCCTCAGCCTCTCTTCATAAGACCTGCCGGTCAGTTTATAACTGCAGAGAACGTGATTAAAATATAGATTATTTAAAGAGACACGTGTCACACTGCTTGGAGAAAAGATTGGATATTGAAAAATTAGAGGAATGGGTTTAATTATAAAGACCCTCAAACGACTGGAGTTGGGAGTTCAGTGTGAGGAAAGTCTCTCTTTGGGGAATATTGTAATAATCTGTGATTCTGGGAAACATCTCCATTTTCATTTCACTCATTCATATTCTCTCCTTTCAGCGGCTTTTGCAGTTCAGGGGAGCCTCTGTCAAAGTAAGTGTCCACATTTTTCTCTAATATCATGACATTGAATTATTAATTCCTATTGTGTTAAATCAGTTTGGTTTTTTGGTGTGGTGATGGATTTGATTGTTATAACCCATCGTGTTGTAACACTGACACTAGTGACGGGGATCTAGATTATCAATACCATGGGAAATGCCTCATTCTTGTTGTTGGTGCTCCATCCATTAACACTCTCTGGGGAAGATAACTTGGGAACAATCCGGCATTCCCACTGACCACAGCCAATGTTCTATTGAACGGGAACATTCATTCCATATTTACAGTTACAGCTCCAAATGTTCCTGAGGATATCCAAAGTTGCCATTGGACGTCCTTGTGTCTGTTCTGCTGTCCAGTTGGAGTGTGAGAGATGTAAATCTTCTTTAATTTCACACACCCTGATGACCTTTCCTCTAACAATATAAAATAACAAAAACCTTTCATCCCCGAGTCTGCAATTTACAACCGACCTAATCTCAGCTTTGATTTGAGGAGTGTGTGAGCTGATCTAGACTGCTCCTCGAGTGAGGAATTTCTTACCAGCATCACCCTTGAAAGGATGATTTCTAATTCTGAGATTTAGCTGCCTGTTTCTCCAGGGTGAGATGAAAGAACACAGAGTCTCTCAGAATGCTGCATCAAGGAATTAATTTCCCTCAAACAATTCCATTTCCCCCGTTTCTCTTCCACACTCAGCACTGTCCATGCAGACTGTTGTCAGAATTCATCCCATTGGATCCTGGAATCATTTTAATGGATCACTCCAGCTGGGGTCCAATCTCAGAAACATCTGTCCTGTCCCACCCACCCATCCTCCAGCTGTTTAAAGCTTTCAATGACTATCTGTCTCTCTGTTACCTCCTCCCCCTCTGTCACATGTCCAACAGCAACAAACTCCCTCTCTGCTCTTGGGAAATAGTCATGGGCGTCCATCAAACACCAGTGCCATCCTCACATTATTTGCAGTAACCCCTCACCGGGCACTTGGAACTGTCTGTTGAGAAAAATCCTGCACAGCAACATCACTCAGAAACATTTCTTCAATGCTCAGTATCGTCACAATAGCTATCAGAGGTTTGACAATCTGCAGAACTGAACAGAGACAGAGAATGGGTGAGGACCATGGAGAGTTTAGGGAATATGTATGAATTGTTTTTCAAATCCAGTTATTATTCAATTGAGAGTGACAGGTGTGGGAGAGGGACTGGGGGATAATATTGTTCTGCAAGAACAGGAGCGTGGGGATGAACGGGGACTTGGTTTGAGTAGGACAAGGCGGGGAACCAGCACATATTTGATTCATGAATTCCGATGCCGGATGACAGATGGGAGGTCCACCAAGAGGCAGTTAGAAGACACAAGGCTGGAGGCAGAGGGAGACACGGGGGTGGAGTCACACAATATCAGAGAGATGGACATTGGTGGACTGAGAGGTGGTGCAGATACAGGGATCAGAAGATCACTCAGGGTCTGAGAGGGTACAAAGATTTTGAAATGTCTCCGCCACCCCTCAGACACATGTCAGTGAGCCGGCTCAAGGTGGTGACTGAGGAACGGATTTAGAGGGAGGACTCGGGAGAGGGGGGAGTGAATTCATTAACATGGACAATAAGAGCAGATGCACAGGAAGACCATCAACACAAGGGTTCCCTCCGGGTCTCACACAAACCCAAACACCAAAACATGTTGGTGCTTCTTCAATAATCTCTGGGTCCAGATGGGGCTTCCATTGGCTTTCCATTTAACAACACTCCATGGACAGCCTCACATCAGAGAGGATCACCAACAGATTCACAAAGGACAATGAGAGAGGGACAATAATTGTCAGGCTGGTCAGAGACACTCACCTCTGGAATGAGTCAATATGGTCATTTCACCAAAGTGACTCCATTGTTTGAAAAGATACAGAGTAAAGGAAATCTTCACCCCTTTAAATCAAATATTCAAATCAGCTGCACTGATCAGAAATATTGACTGTAAATTAAAACATATCCTTCTTTCTCTTGTAACCCAGGGTCCAATTACTGATTAAACATCTCACTTTGCAAAAGGAATTCCAGCTGGTTTATTTTATTGAGTGTTGTGATTTGATTTTCCACATTAAATAACAAGTTACACTTCACATTTACACCGTTAGCTGTGGATCATTTTCTAATGAGTTGAGTTACTGAAATCCATTGTGTAAATTCCAATATCTCACTGTTTCTTCAAGAATTCATCCCAAAAACTCCCTTTTCTTCATCCTCAGTCCCGATGTAAACATCTCCCTTCAACACCAGTATAATGGTCAGTGAGTGAACTTATTCCCTCTGTCCCTGAAACCCTGGAGATCCATTCCTAACAGAGATTTCCATTCCTTCCAACACAGGGAACTTACCAAAGCCTCAGATATCATCGGATCAACCGACTGGAGTGTATCTAGAAACAGAGAATGTCACCCTCACCTGCACTGTGGAGACAAATTGTTCCGATAAAACCTTCTACATTTACAAGGATAATCGACAATCCAATCTTCCTTCAGTTTCCACATGGGACAACTCTGCAAGATTCACGTTTGCTGCTTTGAACCAAGGAGGCCGTTATCAGTGTGTTTATTATTGTGAGAGTGGTGGAGCAGGTTCCCCATCGAGTGAATCCGTGAATGTGATAATAACAGGTGAGAGACTGGAATGGAGATTGTTAATATATCGGTTCAAAATCATTCTGACTTTCACAAATCATGTATTATCCACTGTCAGAAAATAGAAGGTTAGATATGAGGAGGAGGAGTGTAACTGAATAATCTTCTTGGTCATTCTGTAACAGAATCCATGTGGGTTTGGGGCCTGAATTCTTGGCCTGTGGTTAAGGGTTAGAGTGGACCAGAGGATTGAGGCAGGGGGAGGTGTGAAGGACCCAGTCTGCAGATGAAGGATTCTGTAACTGGGTGGCAGGTTTGGATCATTGTCACATGATGCTGTGTCTGACCAGGGATTGGTTCCCGAAAGGTTTCACGTCTGGGTCACCGCCCTCAACAACCTCCCCACTTCCCCCACTCCCCCTCCTCCCCCGAGTGTCAGAATCCAATAGCTGATGTAGAACATAGAACATAGAACATTACAGCGCAGAACAGGCCCTTCGGCCTTCGATGTTGTGCCGACCAATTAAGAAAAAGCAATGACCCTCTAACCTAAACCATTCCCTTTTCATCCATAAACTTATCTACTAACCTCTTAAACGCCCCCAAACTTGGCGCATCTACAACTGCAGCAGGCAGGGCATTCCATACCCTTACCACCCTCTGGGTAAAGAACCTACCTCTGACATCCGTCCTATAACTACCACCCCTTAATTTAAAGCTATGTCCCCTCGTGCTAGCTTTCTCCATCCTAGGAAAAAGGCTATCACTGTCCACCCTATCTAAACCTCTAATCATCTTATATGTTTCAATAAGGTCTCCTCTTAGCCGCCTTCTTTCTAACGAAAACAACCTCAAATCCCTCAGCCTCTCTTCATAAGACCTGCCCTCCATACCAGGCAACATCCTGGTAAACCTCCTCTGTACCCTCTCCAATGCCTCCACATCTTTCTTATAATGTGGGGACCAGAACTGCACACAATACTCCAAGTGCGGCCGCACTAGAGTTTTGTACAGTTGCAACATGACGTTGCGGCTCCGAAATTCAATCCCCCTACCAATAAAAGCTAAGACTCCGTATGCCTTCTTAACAACCTTATCGACTTGATTGCCAACTTTCAGGGATCTATGCACGTATACACCAAGATCCCTCTGTTCATCAACACTATTAAGAGTTCTACCATTCGCCCTATACTCTACACATTTGTTATTCCTGCCAAAGTGAATTACCTCACATTTTTCCGCATTGAACTCCATTTGCCACTTCTCGGCCCAGCTCTGCAACTTGTCCAAGTCTCTCTGCAAACTATAACACCCCTCTTCACTGTCTACCACTCCTCCGACTTTGGTGTCATCCGCAAATTTACTAATCCATCCTTCAATACCATCATCCAGATCATTTATAAAAATTACAAACAGCAGGGGCCCCAAAACAGATCCCTGAGGTACACCACTTGTAACCGAACTCCATGATGAATAATTTCCATCAACCACCACCCTCTGTCTTCTATCTGCTAGCCAATTCCTGATCCAATTAGCTAAATCACCCTCAATCCCGTACATCTGCATTTTCTGCAGAAGCCTTCCATGGGGAACCTTATCAAACGCCTTACTAAAGTCCATGTAGAGAAAGTGTCTCCCACCGCCCCAATGAGGAGGGAACAGCTGGGGTCCAATCTCAGACACATCAGCCCTGTCCCAGCTAACCCATCCTTCAGCTGTCTAAAACTTTCACTGGCTACCTGTTTCTGTCACCTCCTACCCTCCTCCCCCCACCACCCGACCCTCTGTCTAACAACATTGAACTGCCTCTCTGTCCCTGACACACAGTGATTGTTGTTCCCTCAACACCAGTCCCATCCTCACAAAAACATTATTCCATTGCTGTAGCACCGGTAACACAGTAACCCCCACTGGTCTATCAAACGGAACCATTATCCACTGAACACTGAGCGGAGATGTGAACGTAGACGACCCAAATCAGTGTGGAGGGAGGGAGGTGTTTAGGAGTGTCATTGAGGGACAGAGGGAGAGAGATGGGGGAGAGGATTAGGGAGGAGATTCCGGAGCTGAGACCCCCAGGCAGCTGAAGGAGCCCATTGTGGAGCGATGGAAAGTGGGGGAGAGTTCCCGGGGCAGCAATTATCCGGGTATAGAGATATCAGAGAGTTCATAATCTAGAGGATCACACACAGATAGAGAGGATCAAGGATCATGGAGAGTTTGGAGAACATGTTTGAACATTTTTTAAATGCAGCTTTTGTTCAGTGCAGTGGGGATGGTGTCAGGGGGATTATGTTCTTCTGGGAGGGTATTGGGGGGGGCAGTAAATGGGATTTGGCTTTGACTGGGACAAGGACGGTGGCCAGAGAGGGTGGGGGGTGGGGGGGGCGGACACACAGATATTTGGTTAATGTCATTCCACTGTTGGGTGAAAGATGGGAGGGAAGGGGAGAGATCCCGGGATGTGTTTCCGTCTGATAGGGTCTGTCCCACAATTTAAACTGATGGAAAAGACAGAATCGACACTCAGTGGATATTCCAGTGAATATATCTTTCACTAGTTCCAATCTGACCCTCTGCTTCTTGCTGTCTGAGTTCCTCTTTCTTTGAACTGAATCTCTTACAAGTTGTAACCACTGCTTTCCCTTTTAACACCTCACTACTGTTAATATTCCCCTCAGTGCTGTAATTGTTTGATTGTGTGTGTGTGTGTGTCAGTGAGAGAAAGTTTGTGTGTTTACGAGTGTGTGTCTATGAGTGACAGTGAGTGAGTGACAGTGAGTGAGTGACAGTGAGTGAATGAGTGAGTGAGTGAATGAGTGAGTGACAGTGAGTGAGTGACAGTGAGTGAATGAGTGAGTGAGTGACAGTGAGTGAGTGAGTGACGGTGAATGAGTGAGTGAGTGACAGTGAGTGAGTGAGTGAGTGAGTGGGAGTGAGTGACAGTGAGTGAATGAGTGAGTGACAGTGAGTGAGTGAGTGAGTGACAGTGAGTGAGTGAGTGAGTGACAGTGAGTGAGTGACAGTGAGTGAGTGAGTGACAGTGAGTGAGTGACAGTGAGTGAGTGAGTGAGTGACATAGTGAGTGACAGTGAGTGAGTGGAGTGAGTGACAATAGTGAGTGAGTGAGTGACAGTGAGTGAGTGGAGACAGTGAGTGAGTGAGTGACTGAGTGACAGTGAGTGAGTGAGTGAGTGCAGTGGTGACAGTGAGTGAGTGAGTGACAGTGAGTGACAGTGAGTGAGTGAATGAGTGCAGTGATGACAGTGAGTGAGTGATGAGTGACAGTGAGTGAGTGGTGAGTGACATGAGTGACAGTGAGTGAGGTGACAGTGAGTGACGTGAGTGAGTGACAGTGAGTGAGTGAGTGGCAGTGAGTGAGTGACAGTGAGTGAGTGAGTACAGTGAGTGAGTGGCAGTGAGTGAGTGACAGTGAGTGAGTGAGTGAGTGACAGTGAGTGAGTGAGTGCAGTGAGTGACATAGTGAGTGATGAGTGACAGTGAGTGAGTGACAGTGAGTGATGAGTGACAGTGAGTGACTGATGAGGAGTGAGTGACAGTGAGTGAGTGAGTGAGTGAGAGTGAGTGACAGTGAGTGAGTGAGTGAGTGACAGTGAGTGAGTGAGTGAGTGACAGTGAGTGACAGTGACTGAGTGACAGTGAGTGACAGTGAGTGAGTGACAGTGAGTGAATGAGTGAGTGACAGTGAGTGAGTGAGTGAGTGACAGTGAGTGAGTGAGTGAGTGAAGTGAATGAGTGAGTGAGTGAGTGACGTGAGTGCAGTGAGTGACAGTGACAGTGAGTGAGTGAGTGAGTGACAGTGAGTGACAGTGAGTGAGTGAGTGAGTGACAGTGAGTGAGTCAGTGAGTGAGTGAGAGTGAGTGACAGGAGTGCAGTGAGTGACAGTGTGGAGTGACAGTGAGTGACAGGTGAGTGAAGTGGACAGTGAGTGAGTGAGTGACAGAATGAGTGAGTGGACAGTGAGTGATAGTGAGTGACAGTGAGTGAGTGACAGTGATGAGTGAGTGAGAGTGAGTGAGAGTGAGTGAGTGACAGTGAGTGAGTGAGTCAGTGAGAGTGACAATGAGTGACTGAGTGAGTGACAGTGAGTGAGTGACAGTGAGTGAGTGAGTGACAGTGAGTAAGTGAGTGACAGTGAGTGAGTGACAGTGAGTGAGTGAGTGCAGTGAGTGACAGTGAGTGAGTGAGTGAGTGGCAGTGAGTGAGTGAGAGTGAGTGGCAGTGAGTGAGTGGCAGTGAGTGAGTGAGAGTGAGTGACAGTGAGTGAGTGGCAGTGGTGAGTGACAGTGAGTCGTGAGTGAGTGGCAGTGAGTGATGCAGTGAGTGAGTGACAGTGAATGCAGTGAGTGAGTGAGAGTGACAGCGTGGTGGCAGTGAGTGATGAGTGACGGAGAGTGACAGGAGTGACATGAGTGAGTAGACAGTAACTGAGGGACATGAGTGAGTGACAGTGAGTGAGGAAAGTGAGTGAGTGAGTGAGTGACAGTGACTGAGTGACAGTAACTGAGTGACAGTGAGTGAGTGACAGTGAGTGAGTGACAGTGAGTGAGTGACAGTGATTGGACAGTGATTGAGTGACAGTGAGTGCCAGTGAGTGAGTGACAGTGAGTGAGTGACAGTGAGTGAGTGGAAGTGAGTGAGTGACAGTGATGAGTGAGTGACAGTGAGTGACACAGTGAGTGACACTGAGTGAGTGACAGTGAGTGACAGTGAGTGAGTGACAGTGAGTGACAGTGACTGAGTTGACAGTGAGTGACAGTGAGTGAGTGGCAGTGAGTGAGTGACAGTGATGAGTGGTGAGTGACAGTGAGTACAGTGAGTGAGTGGTGACAGTGAGTGACGTGAGTGAGTGAGTGAGTGAGTGAGTGACAGTGAGTGGACAGTGAGTGAGTGACAGTGAGTGAGTGACAGTGAGTGGCAGTGACTGAGTGACAGTGACTGAGTGACAGTGAGTGAGTGAGTGACAGTGAGTGACAGTGACTGAGTGACAGTGATGAGTGAA